>JAULUE010000469.1:0-10306 GCA_036324585.1 Champsocephalus esox
TGAAGGATACAAATAAGGCAAAAGTAACTGAATATAAGATATGGTAAATTCTGTCATGGAAACGCTAAAAACATTGAGCTATCTGAGTGGAAAAATAACGTGTTGAAGTTTACTGCTGGCCGGCTGCATCCTGTTATCTTCAAGGACGAGAACACCCTGGTACGGTGTGTGGGGGCCCTGATCTTCAAAAGGCGCAACTGTCTTGTGAGAAAACCAGTTAAAACAGGTAACAAAGACACACCGAAATTAGAAGAAAAAGGGAGTATGGCCCTGGCCGTGACCTTAGCTACAAACTGGGTGTTGCTGGGCAGAAGAGGCAGATTGCAGCACCAAGAGCACCAAAGGTGGGGGCTTCGCAGCAAATACTATAAAGAACAAGATATATTCAGAATTCGGGGCTCACTTCAACTGGGATTTCACACTGACAAGCCTGTCACGGTGGGAACTCAAGAAGGAGTCCAAAGCGCTTTGTGGTATAGTACGGATTGATATATTTTTGTTGAACTGTGTAATAAAGTGCTTATTTCAAGAAACAATTAATTGGAGTGCAACGTCTAGTTTTGTACAGCTAACAGAGAATAGTGTCTAGGACACAATTCCTTTTCCCTCAGCAGTAAGAAAGGTCATCGGCAGATCCGGACGGCTACCCCGCTCTGGCCATATCCAAACGATCGGCGCGGAGGACGGACCTGGTCCGATAAACTCCAACAGCTTGGTGACCCCGACGTGATGGTCTAGAGCGGGAAGTCCGGACACCGATGACTTTCTGAGAGGACACCAAAAAACATTGAGTTTACGGCTTTTACAAGAAACCATCTCACACAATCAAAAACCCGGGTAAGTTTAGAATTAAGGTAAGCATCTGCCTGTTACAACAAATAGATGTGTTTGAAATACCACTACATTTTAGGATTGTGTGAAAATGGCAGAAATAATTGTCTCAGCTAAAAAGTAAAAATAAAACGTAAATAAAATGGTGTGCACTAAATAGATCAACAAGGGTATAAACAAATCTGTGATAAGAAGCGGGTGGAACCCGTAATTTATGAGGATCCGCCGCGGTCCAAGGAAAGGTGTAAAACTAATACAATTAGTAACCACAGTAAGGTGTAAAACTAATAAATTAGTAACCACGTAAGGTGTAAAACTAATACAATTAGTAACCACAGTAAGGTGTAAAACTAATACAATTAGTAACCACAGTAAGGTGTAAAACTAATAAAATTAGTAACCACGTAAGGTGTAAAACTAATACAATTAGTAACCACGGTAAGGTGTAAAACTGGTCGCCGTATCAGTAGCTAATATATCTGTGTACAATGTTTGCTGTTTGTTGATTGTTCTGTCTGTTGGTTGTCATTGTTGATTCGTAAAGACCTTGTTTTATGTTGGTAAATGTTTTAGTATAGTATACCAATGGTTTGTTGTTAGTTGTTGAAAGAAGCCCCCCTTCTCTTGAAAAGGCTGAGAGCTCCAGCTGAAGTCGGGGTGTCAGTATTTGTCTGTGAAAGAATCTCCCCCCACTTTCGGATTCTTACGGACATTCAAATAAATAAGAATAGGGACATTAAGAGTAACGACAAGATTTGTCCAGTATATTAATAAATACAAGTGAACACATATTAACCTAGTCAGATAAATAGATACGAAGTCATTCGTATTTCAAGGAAGCCCCCCCTCTTGGAAAGCTTGTTCCAGCCGGGGTGTCTGTGAGAATACCCACACCCCCTCCTTCTTTTTCCTCTCTCCTGTTTGCTCTCTTCTTAAATGCATGAAGAAAGAGCATTGAATTTAAAACAAGGAGTGAATAACAGTGAAAATGAATAGATCAATGTGGGAGCTCAAGTAGTAGATATTGAAATAAATAAGAAACTATAATTTGCTGTTTTTAGCATAGTTTTTGTAGGATACAGTTACGTCACTTTGTGGTTTTATGAGGGGTTTTGAGAACTGATTGGTACCATTGCATTACATTGTGAATGTCATGGTATTTGGCATTAACTAAGGATTGTACTTGATTATATTTCAAGGAAAACAATTATATTACATACAGTAACGTTAAGGGAAAGTAAAAAGTGGTTCACGTTAAAACAAAGCATTGGTGGCATTTTCAGTTCATTGCTTACTTCCACACGCCTTTCCCCCTCCTTGTCTCTTTCATGACTTTAGTTAATGCATTAGAACGTTTGTTATCGTAACTTTCCGTGTTTCTAGAAGTCAAACTCACTGTGTGTTCACATTACGGAGTATATTTCCGGAACGGCCTTTCAAAATAAAAGCCACAGGCCGCTGTTCACCAGAGATGCCTTCACAATAAAACGGTAATTAGCTTAACAATATATTTAACTTTTATTACGTCCTTAAACATTGATTCTAATTCATTACAGCTTTCAAATAAGGCGCGGATTGAATACAGTTATTTGTAGTCTGTTACAACATCACCATGCTTGTAACACAACTTAGATAAACAATTTGAAAATTAATAGAATTAAACAAGTAGATAAAAGATTAGTATAGTGGTTAAGGAGGGTGTCTTTGTTTTGCCTATTAACTTAGAACTGAAGTAATAAAGAATAGGCAGACTACTATCATTAGTTTGTTTTAACACTCACATGTTTCAGCATTCCTGACCTCAGCCGTTTTATTTTGCAACCCGTTGGGAGAGAGATTTAAATTGAGTTTTTCTCAGTGGCTGGATGTGATTACAACAACATGGGATAGTTCTGCACCACCTTTTGGGTTCTCTGAATCAGTGTGTTGGTGAAGAGTTGCTCACTGCGAACAGAAGAAGTGTGCAAAGAACGCATAGGGATATTGACATTATGCTTGTGCCTCGTTGTCAAGGCAACAGTGGTGTGAAGAGGTACTGCGGTTTTGGGGGATTTCTGCTGTACAGCCGACAACGTGTGTCTGCCAAGTGATTCCTTCTCTCATCCCAAAGCCAGGGAGAGTTTCCTTGGAGCCCACTGACCAGGGCCGGTCCTAGCTTTTTGGGGACCCTGCCACTGACTACAGCTGCATCACTGACTGTGCTCATTATGACAAGATCTTGAGAACATGCTTGTCTCAGATTGTTCTGGAGGAATGATGCAATGATTTTACAGCATAATTGTGCAAGAGTTTCCCAGTTGGTGGTGTAGAAACCTTAATGCTTAGTGTTTAGATAGGAGGCTGCTTGTTTCAATGATGGTCTGGAATGCTGAAAAGATTAAAGTTTAATATTCTTGTTTAGCAAACAAGACATCTGATTATTATGTCACACATAATAATCTTGTTATAGAAACTAGCTATGGGTAAAACGTGTGGTTGTTATACCATTGTTATCATGAACAAAAGATAAATAAGGAAATAGTATCTGCTTAAAGATTAACGGATTTCATACCCTAGAGAGGATTAGTTATTGTGAATACTCCACAAGGTATCTACTAATGTATTGTAAAGAACTTGAATTGACTTGATAAATAAGTGAAGATAAGAAGATGTATTAACCATGAATTAATCAATTGGTAAATAAAAAATTGCGGAAAAGAGAAAACTATTAAAGTGAAGTGAAAAATCATCCTAAAACACACTGAAAAAGGAGGGGGAGGGCATGATGGAGGTATGCTCTAGACTTTAAGTAGTGGGTGTTTGGGAGTTACAGATGTAGCGCTTCGTTTCAGGCGCCTACCCGGGCGGGTCCGTGATCGGCACGGGGTGGGCCCCTGCTGAAAAGGAAAACCCCCCCGCAGGACTTGAAACGCCCCCCTTGATAAATACATTTAATTATAATGAAACCAGCAGCAATGGATCATGGATCCACCAGGGGGAGCCGTGAAAAGCTGCCACACTGGAACTCATGTGAAATAAACAGCTGATGTACAGGGATCTGATATAGCGGATATTTGTTAAGATCCATATATGTCACGGATAGGATCATATTCTGTGCTTAAGTAAGAGACATGTAATCATTTACTAAACATCACCATGTTTTTATTTCACAAAATAATGTTTAATTCACGTTGGCGTAAGTACAAAACCATCGCTATGTTTTTAGATTAGGAAATGCATCCAGGGTCAAACAAACGATGTTCGATCGTGATCCTCGCGATCATTTAATGTACCATATGTTCGCGAGTTGAAATGAATGCACTACATTTAATCCACGTGAGTTTACAACAACAAAAATAATCGCTTTGTTTTTATATCACATCCGACCGGGGGAAACTGCAGCGGCTCTCACTACCGATCACCCTATCCACGGGCAAACAATAATATGTACAGTGTTCATAGTTTACTGTATTATTAGTGTCTAATATTACTGCTATAATAGTCACACATTGAGTTGTTGAAATCAGACCGTCGTTTTTTTTAAACGCTCCGAATGAAACGGCAGCTCTCAGGTGATCAGCTGTGTGTACACAATAACATATGCATAGTAATTTAATACCTTCCAACACACATTGTAAGAACAGTTCTGTTTCATATGAGTTTTGAGAGCTGTATCCACAAATCTACTAATTTTGCCCTCAGTGCACCAGATTGATGCATTTAACTTCAATTTAAATAAAAACATCTTCTGTTGTAACAACAATAACATTATAAATAGTAACATAGCATGGTATTGCACATTTACTGTAGCTTGTTACTGGCCTGAGATTTTTTCATTACATGAATGAAGGTGACTGAGGCTTTTTAATATAGACTTTTCAGTGTCCCACATTTTGCACAGAACTGTCCCACATTAGGAAAACAGATTGTCTGAGACAACTTGGCACTAAGAGTACTAATATGTCTACCATTTATTTTATGAGTTTAATATCTGCATGTTCTCTTTTGGTTTGATTAGGACACATCCTGGGGATTTCAGAATGTTACTCGATTTTGATTTATTGTATCGGCTTCATGTCGCAATATATTCCCGAAGTCTGAAATGCAAAAATGTTCCACATTAGGGCAATTCACCCTACATTTAATCATTTTGTTTATTTTTAACGAAATAAATGTGGTTTAATCCATCATGAAATTAATGTAGGCTATTTACTTAGTACATATCTGACATTAACGATTAACACACTGTTCATACTGCTCACAGCTGATATCTAGTGTATTCATACCCCACTGTTTATTCATCATTCAATTCATTCTATATGTTATTCTGTAGATTGTGAACATTACTTTTCACTTTACTGCTTGTTGCACCTGGTTAGAAGCTAAACTGCATTTCGTTGTCTCAGTACCTGTAATCTGTGCAATAACAATAAAGTTTAATCTAATCTTGAGCAGGAACTAATGTAGGCTATTTACTAGTACATATCTGACATTAACGATTAAACACGTTTGTGCATTCTTTATGAATGCAAACCGAGTCTTTTTAACGAAATAAATGTGATTTAATCCACATAATTTACTGTGTTAATTGTTTACTGTACAGTAGTATTGTTTAACTTGAAGGTGCCTGATGTGAACATTTCCAGAATGTATTGTCTTCACTTTTTAAATGCCTCTGTGATGTGCTGCCCGTTCACCAGCCCAACCCCCCCATGTGGCCTATGTATGTTGGGGACCCTTTGTTTAAAACTAATTGGCCATCGGAATGTGTGTCACATTCCACAGCTCCCCCCCCCCTCCCATGATTCCCCCGCACACATGGGAGATCGCTCTTCTGAAGAGAGCGGAAATAATGATATTGGGGGAAATATGCTGCATTTTGAATGTCCGATAGTCCATCATTAACACCTTAGTCCGTCTCGTCTCATCAACGAAAACTAAATATACATGACATACTTTGTTTTAGTAGATTTCTCATGAGAGCAAAAGGAGAATATCCGTGTGTAACAGTGAAAATGTATGTAACGTATTCATCATAATTAATTATATTTATTTCGTTTGGATGTAGGATTTTTGACTTTGTTTAGAGCAGTGATCTTCTACTATATGAACATTTTGGACCCAAAATCACAAAAAAAACGTAAAAACAGATTTTGAAAATGATTTTATTTTTCATAACACAAACATACACAACGAAACCATTTAAAAGCTGGAAATATATACATGGGATGTGACTATGATAATGTGAAAGTTTGATTGAGGTAGCATGGGATTTCATTCTGATAAGGCAAAAGTGTTATTATAAATATAATACAAATATATATATATACACATTATGTACAACAATCTGTTTTTTCTGTCTTTATCTGTGCCACGCTTCAAAGCGGTTTCTGTCAGACACAGAGGACAACATCACAGATTCCTCCTCCTCCATGTCAAAAAACAAGCTTAAAGCTTGACTCACGTTCAGAGTTCTCTTCATCATAGTTGAGTCTTCACAACTCTAAATCTATCTAACTATATCTAAATTATCAATGTTTGTCTGTCACTTTACTTCAATCGCAGTCTCCCGCAGCCTGTCTTCGTATATCTTCGTCTCTCTCCATTTCCCGCCGTCTCTCTTCGTCTCCCGCCGCCTGTCTTCGTATATCTTCGTCTCTCCATTTCCCGCCGTCTCTCTTCGGTTCCCGCCGTCCCTCTTCGTCTCGTTTCGTCTCGTTTCGTATCACTCCGTTTAACTGATTACCTCACCCCCTCCCTGGTAAATACATCCTGTTGAGCAGAATCTACAGTTTCCAGTATTTTCCGTTTCGTAAAATGATAAAATGCGGCGAAGATATTAAAATATGTGCTTCCATTATTCATACTTCTGAAATATATCTGTATTAACTTTATATCATCGTATGTCCGTTTTTATTGGGTATTTTTGCATGAAACAAACATGGCCTACACACTAGTCTACCGAAACTACTTCCATGAGCCGACATCGTGTGGTTTCCATAGCGACGTTTAGCGACACACAGCCGTTACACTGTGATACATTGTCTCTCGTTGGAAATCGGCCAGAGAAATCATGTCCGTTAGCGGACATAAAAACGAGTCATCGCTTCGCAGCTACTGGGCTCCATCTCTAGACAACAGAAAGAAAACACGCGCTTTTTGCCGGTCCGGGACACGCCATGAAACGGCCACTGGAGGAAAGCTCTTCCTATAACGTAGTCCTACCCGTGAACACCACGGCACCACCTGCAAAAAAGTCTGGCATGGAGTTCATGGAGAGCTGTTTCAAGAATTGCACTTTTAATGGCAGCATGAACATCCACCTTCATTCTGAACACAAAACGTTTCAGCACCATGGACAGCCTGATTTGATTTGTTCCGCTAATCCCACACAGTGATTACTCAGATATTTAAATAGCCTAATTCAAGAATTGTTTTCAATAAATTGGTTAATAATATATTATTTACTAAAATTATATCAATAACTGTAAGCAGGGTAGCAGGAGTGTTCGATTGATCGGCTATCGTTACCATGGGAACTACTTTCTAGGAACTACTTTCTGACGGAGATTAACTCAAGCAGAAAGCGTAGGTTTGGGAGCAAATTAGCCCACATTATGAAATTATTTTACGATATTTTTGATCACAATGATAGTTTGTGTAATAGAATCGCAATCATACACCGTTCTTGTACGTCATTATTGGTACTCCAGTACCAATAACCAACCAGGGTTGTCGACCCTCCGCTTCGCGTTGGGCCGAACCATGCCCCTTAGCTGTGATATAATGAGCATATACCACGGCCTGTCGTGAGCTATTGCTTAAGTGTCTGTCACTTTGAAAAAATTATTGATGATCCATAATTACATTTTTATGTCAAAAACTGAGTTGTCATATTAGCTGCTAATGATAGCTTCCAGAGTGTATGACAGCTCCCTGTTTTGTCTCCTTGGATACGAGTCAAAACAACTCACAGACTGCCTTGGGCCGGGCGCTGAAATTGTAGCCCTTGGACCATCAGATCTGACAATGCTGATTGGCTGAAATTATGTTTCGGCGGCATAGTACTTTTCAGGTAGCAACAGTCAGCACTTGGTTGGCTGCTGCTGCACTTAGGGCTCTTTTCTTACCGCCCAGACGAGAGAGGGTAATGATACACGGGCAAATATTTCTGCTGCCAGACAGGAAATACATGACTTATCAGTAACTTTAGACATCGTAACACCATTTTAAACGAGATTTTATTGTAGATACATTTTTCTGATACGAACTATATAATATGTACCTTGTTTATTAAAAATAAAATAAAATAAAATATTTTTTTTAATGACACTCTAAAATGTGGGAAGTGGGGGGGAGGCGCCCCTAGCGCCCCTATGGGCTGGCCTCCACTGGGTTCTAACTATGCTGGAGCGTTTTTCAGCCATCACCTGTGACCCAAGTATCCATTGATCTGGTGTTTGTATACCTTCCAAGTGAGCTTTTTGTGACCCTTTTATATTTGTATCAACCTCTTAACATTGCCTTTGTGGATTACCTGTCTGATATGTCGTGGTTTGGTTTTTGAGCCTTGTGCTATCCGTAACAAGCGTGCATTGTCACTTTGAACAACATTAATGTTTATCTTAGTGGTTGCTAACACTGATATATTAATATTGATGTTATCTATTTATCTGTATAATTATTGGTCTGGACAGCCCTTTAATCCAGCAGGTATAAACAGCACTCGCTATTGTGTGAGCTGGAGAGACGGAGAGAAAGTGTGAAATTTAAAATGAACCAACAAAGGAAGTGGATGATGGATGAGGTGTGCGGGCCGACTCACTTGTGACCTGCTGTTCACGCCTTTTGACTGCTGTAAGTCCTGGTTTCACTGGAGTCATTGAAGTGACGCTCTGTAACTAACAACACCTGGCCCTCTGCTCTGGCCCACCGCATAGCCTCAGCGCAGGGCGGGGGGGGGCAGGAGGGGTGAGGGAAGACGAGGTGGAGGTGACAGAGTCTTGACAGAGACAGACTGGTGCCTATCAGCCAAGGCCTCAAAACACCAGGTCACACTTTTTCTCATATGACTTTGCTTCTTACAAGAAAAAATGAGCCATGTATAAGTATCTGTGTATAAAGAATACGTTTTACCTGCCACAACCTCAGGAGCAGTGAGTGACCACACACACACACACACACACACACACACACACACACACACACACACACACACACACACACACACACACACACACACACACACACACACACTAATATACTAACTATTTTTTTTGCACGTTGTTGGAAATAAATATATATCTGATAAACAGATATGTGTTAATAACACCAGAAATAACAGAAGGTAGTCAGAAAAAAATACACATTTTCCACATACATTTTTGTTTTGTATTTAGCTAATGCTCTTGTATTTATCCATACTTATTTAACGTTCATGAATCCTAATTAATATGTTCTTTTATATATTCTATGTTATTGTCAACAAATCCCATAAAAACAGATCAAGGCAACAATAAATATATCAAGTATCA
Organism: Champsocephalus esox; assembly: GCA_036324585.1. Classification (NCBI taxonomy): domain Eukaryota; kingdom Metazoa; phylum Chordata; class Actinopteri; order Perciformes; family Channichthyidae; genus Champsocephalus; species Champsocephalus esox. The sequence goes on from JAULUE010000469.1 coordinate 9,345, forward strand.
ACCCTGATATATCAGATTCATGTGTGCCTTGGATGTCCACAATAAGTCAAACATCAGTGAACTACGGTGGCCGACAGGTGCCAACCAAGAGGCAAACTCTGGGGAAGAGCCGGGACGCCAATACGGAAGTGCCACACACTGCAGTTCATCTAGTGGCCAGTAGGAGCAGTCTGCAGAAGGGAGCAATTTCCATGGACACCCATGTTAAAATGCCCAACTTTACAGCAGAAGTAAACATGTAAAGTTAGATCCCCCCTTCATGAATATGGATTGGGGGCGGTGAATTTTTTCTCAACTCATCTGTTTAATTAATATTAAGCCTTAAAGTTATGCATATATTAGGGCATGGTCACATTGAGTGACAGCTCTGTCAAGTGACTGCTGCTGCAAGCTTCTTGTCTCTCCGCTAGCTGCTCCGTGAAGCTAGCTACAGGAACTCTGCCTGCTCAGTTCATCCAGGAAACACAACCTGAAGCCGGCCGTGGTTGTTTGTTCTTCATGCTTATATATCGGACTATTGTGACTCGCTCTGCAGTTAAAACAGACGATGCATGAATGCGGTTTCGCGGTAAGTGAAATTTGAGTACTTATTTATGTGTTAATGATTTTAATCAGCTACATAATGAATGTTAAGGCTTGGGTTAGTGTGTAAGCGAGTGGTAGCTATATCGGTACTAACGATGCTAATAGTAGCCTCCAAGTTAAAATCATAGACTATATTTATAAAGGTTAAAACGAAATAGACAAGCGTTAAGTGGGATAATACAGTAGAACAAACGGCTTCTGTTTAAGATTGATAAAATAAGGTCATCCGTCTAACTTAAAGAGATATTTTATTATGTAGGTAGGAACTGTATGCATTGCTAAGATTAATTTAAATTGGCTATGCTCAAGTATGTAGACAAGCTAACTTTGAAGTTGTAAGGATTTGCAGTACTCCTGACAGGCCTGGTGGTCGCCAG
>JAULUE010000470.1:0-10270 GCA_036324585.1 Champsocephalus esox
TCACATTAGTATGCAGAAAAAGTGACAGGTCGCCCCGCCCCTTTTACCGGAAGTCCCGCCTTATTCTACCGGATGTCCCGTCCCCCACTTCCGGCGGATATCCCGCCCCCGCTTCCGGTTTACAAAATAAAATAAAAATAAAATAAAACCACATCCGGCGGATATCCCGCTTCCGGTTTACAAAATAAAATAAAATAAAAATAAAACCACTTCCTGCGGATGTCCCGATTCCGGTTTACAAAATTAAATTAAATTAAAAAAAATGAGAAAAATAAAATGCCGTTTGTTTCAATCAATTAATATGTATAGGATATATGTCCTGCCTCCTAACCACTTCCTGTGTGGTTAATCCTGTATATAGTATTGAATGTAACAAATACTTGCAAATAACATGAGATTAATTAAAGCATCTAAAAACAAACATATATATTTTTAAACCTCTCTGTTTTTGCTAACAGGACACGATGGTAAAAACATATGGTGGAGGAGGGGGAACACACACACACACACACACACACATTCCCCGCCCCTCACCCCATATCGTCTAAAATAAAAAGCCGGCCCCGCTGTTAAATATTTTTCAAGTGAGAGAAAATGGCCAAGAGACGTCTGGATATGGATTTAATCAGCGAGACACCGGTAACAACTTACAACCATCCGTTGGGTGCTCCAATCAAGAAACGAATGAAGTTTGTATGCCGGGTTCAGACGCCTACAGCCGAAGAACTTCACGAAGAATGGACTCTAAAAAATGGCGATGTTTGGGGTTATATATTCAGCTATATGGCTAATGAACTACATTTCTACAGTCTGAAGAATGGAGAAACGTATGGACCTCGTAGTGTTAAAGCGACACTGACTGTTCTTGCTAACAGGACACGAAGGGTAAAAACATATGGTGGAGGAGGGGGAACACACACACACACACACACACACATTCCCCGCCCCTCACCCATATCGTCTAGAATAAAAAGCCACCCCCCGCTGTTAAATATTTTTCAAGTGAGAGAAAATGGCCAAGAGACGTCTGGATATGGATTTAATCAGCGAGACACCGGTAACAACTTACAACCATCCGTTGGGTGCTCCAAATCAAAGTAAAACATATAAAAAACAGATATTTTAAAAAGTCAACCTTTTCATGCTAAAGGATAAGGGAGGGGTAAAACCCCAGACCCCCTATGGAGAAAACCATAAACCCCCTATGGAGATTACCATGTGTTAAACAGAGGGAGGTAGGTAATATACTTAAAATATATATAGAAAGTCAGAGAATATTTATCTGAGCAAGATACATACTTTTCTGTATAAGCCGGCACGGATGCATTTTGTACGAAACAGAGTTTTCGTACAACAATTTCAAGCAGATCTCTGCGATATGCAATCGCTGTCTGAATATAATGATGGCTTTATTTACTTGTTCACAGTCGTAAAATGTATTTAGAAAAAAAGCCTATACTTTTTCTACAGTCTGAAGAATGGAGAAACGTATGGACCTCGTAGTGTTAAAGCGACACTGACTGTTCTTGCTAACAGGACACGAAGGGTAAAAACATATGGCGGAGGAGGGGAACACACACACACACACACACACACACACACATTCCCCGCCCCTCACCCATATCGTCTAGAATAAAAAGCCACCCCCGCTGTTAAATATATTTCAAGTGAGAGAAAATGGCCAAGAGACGTCTGGATATGGATTTAATCAGCGAGACACCGGTAACAACTTACAACCATCCGTTGGGTGCTCCCAAATCAAAGTAAAACATATAAAAAACAGATATTTTAAAAAGTCAACCTTTTCATGCTAAAGGATAAGGGAGGGGTAAAACCCCAGACCCCCTATGGAGAAAACCATAAACCCCCCTATGGAGATAACCATGTGTTAAACAGAGGGAGGTAGGTAATATACTTAAAATATATATAGAAAGTCAGAGAATATTTATCTGAGCAAGATACATACTTTTCTGTATAAGCCGGCACGGATGCATTTTGTACGAAACAGAGTTTTCGTACAACAATTTCAAGCAGATCTCTGCGATATGCAATCGCTGTCTGAATATAATGATGGCTTTATTTACTTGTTAACAGTCGTAAAATGTATTTAGAAAAAAAGCCTATACTGAAGTAGAGACATGGCAGAAATCCTACAATGAAGTGGGAACAGTGAAGGGGAAGTCTCTTTTAAGAGGGTAATAGTAGTTTAAAGATCTTAATGCCCCTTGATCATATCTTTTTTTTATTTTAAAAAGACTGTTTCTCTAAAAGGCAAGTTTTGTGATTTTTTTTGTAGGACTTCAAGATATGTTGCATCTCATGCATAAACACGGTGTCATCTTTCTTGAAACTGATGTGCTGTCCGTTTTACAAACAAGTTATGTTTATGCTTCTTCATCTCTGAATGTTCCTCCTATTGTGAAGAAGGACCTCTTCACAATAACAATCAAGGTGGATCTGTGAAATGAAACACCTCTTCCCAAAGTGTGACTACCCTATTGAGGGCATGCGTCTAGGGCAGTAGGGTCTAAATCGAGGGGCCAGATATACTAACATGCAGAACGTACGGTATGTTTGAAAAAGACTAACCATTTATCCAGTTCAAGCTGTCTTTAAGATGTGACATCGCGCTCTGACTATTTCCCATAAAATCGTGACAAACTATTACTTGTTCTTACATTTGACCTCTTGCTGCTTTGGTTGAAAATGATAGATGAAAAAGAACTTTTTTTAAAAGAGTCAAACCACAAATGTTTTAAGATTGTTACAAAATGTAAAAAATAAAAAAGTTCTGGAGACAAAATTAATTCAGGTGACTCTGGCTTTATTAGGACAACAAACATATAATACAAATGGGTTAGGGGTTAAATATAACCATCGTGGACTTAATAGTCTAACAAAATACTTTTATCTGAATACATTTGTTCTTTTTAAGAGCACTTTTTTGAAATTATTTATTTATTATTTCAGTGGAACAATCCAGTGTTTGTTAACATTAACGCTTTCTTCTCTTTTTCTTGTGTTACTAAGATACTTTTAAACACACTTTGGTGTATGCAACACTTGTTCAGATAAACAAGGTTTTTTCTTTTCTGATAAACTTACATATTTTAGTTATTTTATGTTACCAAGATACTTTGAGATACACCCTGATGTACGCAACACTTAACAAAGGGTATAATATGAAGTAGTTGGTAAGGAAGGGGTTTTTCTTTAAGGGTGCAAAAACTTTAGAACAGGGTAAAATATTCATTAATTTGTATTGAATTGAGTTTTCTTTTTTTGATTTTCAACATACTATATGACTTTTACATATTTTCTGACGTACTATACTTTTTTGACTTTTTTTCTGTAGAATCTTGACAAAACTATTACAGTACTTGTTCTTAAATGATGACCTATTGCTGGAGATGAGATGAAAAAGCTACAACGCTTAAAGAACTTTTTTCTAAAAACTCTCAATTCTATAACTGACTACCACCATTCAACGCAATAAGCCCCACCCTCCGCTCAGCAAATCATCTAAAACGAAGGACTGTTTTCAATTAAACAACCATTACAAAATGAAAATGTGTTTTATTTTTGCTTTCATATATAGTAATGGGGCGAAGCCTGCGAGCTAGTTCAGGCAGTCAACTCGAGCACTTATGCTGCATTCATACATAACGCTCCCCTTGCCGCTCTACAACCAACCAAACAGAGTCTCCTTAATATGCCGCTCTATTTAACCTGCCAGATCGCTCACCATGCATTGCTTGCTGCTGCTATTGATGCAGCTACGTCGCTGCTGCTTGCTGCGTTCATTTGCTATTGCTGCATTCATTTGCTATTGCTGCGTTCATGTTCGTGCTGCTGTGTTTCATGTTGCTGCTGCTTGCCTGCCGTTGCTGTCCTTGCAAATGTCTATTGCAATCTCCGACTCTGGAACCGAATCGTCATACGCAAGAAGCCGTAAGAAATGCCTCATTCCCGAAACACAGGCTAGCTCAGAGCATGGTTCAGACGCCGCTGGAACGAGCCACAGGTCCCGCACGACACGCATTCAGGTGTCCCTTCCGTCCTCATCTGGAGTAGCTTTTAATATCCTTTGGTCCAGAGGAAGTCCCGAGTTCTACGCCAGCTCCGGTAACAACCCCTCTCTTGTGTGTCAGCTAAGAGTCGCACTGTCTCTCGGTCGGTGGGTATTTAAACATCAAAAAAGGCAGAAGCAAGCTGACTCCGGCATTCCCAAAGTACATCTCGAAGTAAAATCAGCGCTTGAAGCCTTTAATTGCACGATATATCCCCGTGAACAAACTCGATTTCCTCTACCTGCAATGTAAACAAATGTTTCTACTTCCGCGTTCAACCACGTTGTTCCACTGACGTCACACTCCCGAGGATTCTGGGAATTGGAGTCCCAGATCCAGCCACGAGTTTTTGCTTCCTGACAGGTATATAATACTATTCTGCATAAGCAATGTTTTATTATGGAAATATTTGGCCTGCAGTAAGTCATATTTGAGGCAATTATACAGAAGTTGATTGTATATAAGTACTTATACTAGGCCTACTATAAATCAATGAAATTAAAAACGGAAATAAATTAATAATTTCCATCACGTGAATATGAAGGGAAGCTCGATACATTTTTGACCATCATTTTAGACTTCAAAAACGTGCTCCTACAGTGTCTTTTCTATGAATACCATGAATCATTCTCTGCCAAGCGGCCATATACATTTAATCACCTACAGAAGAAGAGTTTTTCCTCACAGGAATTAAGCTCTACCTGCAATATCTGCCCCTCGCTGGGTGTGCCTCAGGAGGCTTCATGCTGCAAATCGTTTCCAAGCTCTTCCTAATCACAGATGTTCGTCAAATGACCTTATCACAGGCTTAAATCAAGGTTTCTTAGCAAGTTATGCTGGCTCCCAGGGACCCATGTCTGTTGAAACCTGCACTCAAGACTGAAGTTTGCACTGAAGGAGCCAGGAGTATTACACGTGCTGCTATTTAAACGTTTAAAAACACAACAGGCCCCTAGCCTAGTGCTAGGAGGAATTATTCTAGCAACGTTTCTTTATTGAGCCGTTAGTTCCTCACAATTATTCTGTTAAGACTTTATTAACAACTACAATTGTTCCCGTTTCTTTGCTCTGTAGATGACATGAAAGGGAAAGCAGACATCCCATATGCCTTCTGTGGCATATATATTTTAAGGTTTTACAATCAAATGTGCATTTGGTTGCCATAGTAGCCCACGTTTCTTTGACATCAGAAGCATTATGCTGGATTCTCTACGACACATATACATTGTCATCTCATTTAGAAACACCGGAAAAGTCTGCAAGAGTGTGATTTGAGCTTAAGAAGCAGTCCTGAAGAACCATCATCGCAGGAAAAACAAAAGACAAACATATTTTGTCGAGCAGATTGTCTGTGACAAGGCAACCGGTAATTGTTTGAGCAACACATCCGAACCTTTGCAGGGGATGCCCACTGCGGGTGGCAGAACAGACCTGAATCCAGTAGACTTCTCAGAATGACTAGAGATCTTCTCATAGTCCAAAACAGTTAACAGGCACAGCAGAATCCCGATATGGGCCATTTCCCCAGACCAGCACACAGTATCCGCGATGTTCCTGGCGCAAAATCAGCACAGCAGCAAAGGACAGGCGAAAACAGCAGCGTGGAAGCACTCCGGTCCCTCCGTGGTATCCCCGGGGTGAAAGCAGGCTCTGCAAAAGCAGAACCAGGACAGGTGGAAAGCAGGCCCCAGCGGTGGTAAAATCCTCCTCCGTACAGCAGCACACGCCCGGTGGAAGCAGGCCAAGCCCGAAGCGTGGATCCACTCCGTTCTCTCCGCGACGACTCCGAGGTAAAAACCTCTCCAGTACAGCCGTATTCTACAGGTGGGAGCAGGCCTCCGTAGATCGCAGATCGCAGGCAGCAACAGGTGGAGCCGCTCCGTCTCTTCGCTCCGTCTCCGGAGGTAAAACACCTCAGTACAGCCGGCCTCGGCAGATAGCATAAAACTACTACTTGTATAAACAGGGATGGCTCCAATGACGTGATGACCTTAAGGCACCATAGTCTTAGGTCATGTTCACACCTGCTTGGTTAGTACTATTGAATCGGTCCCTGTAGCGTTAACCCCTTGATGCGTTTCGTTGGATTGGTGTGGAAGCAGTCCGATACCTCTGCTCCGCCTAAAAGAGGTGGTCTCGGGTCGCTCGCTAGTAAACTCTGGAGAGGTTCATTGCTGGTGTGACGTAGTCCGCATCAAAACATGTGAAACAACTATTTGCGCGTCATCGCTTGTTTTGCTATCTATGCTGTGTGCAACATCCAGTAACCTATAGGGTCATGCATTCATTCTGGTGACTGCTTACCTCACTGGTCCCCTGTGTACAGAGAAAAGGCAGTGGTACAATTTCATCAGAGCCACCTGTCATCGGTGAAACCTCCTCACTGCATAACGTCTCATTATGTGTTGTAATGTTTTTAATGCACGTTGTCTGATTTATAATCCTATGCGCCGGCCACATAGTCTGTTGATGTGCTCTCCAGATTAACAGCAGTATGAAAATAACCTGCCAATGCTCCATGATGCAGGCTACTGTAGGAATTGCTGGGATCTGCATTTTATCCGCTTAATGTCCCGCCAATTGTTGAAAAAGCATCTCCGTACAATGTCTTTAGTTTACAGTTCATAGTCTGTTTGAGGTTGCCTGGGTGAATGCAAACCCAACCTTCTGTAAATGAAACGATGTAATACACTTGCGTCTGGTGTAAAGATGCGGACTATTCAGCATGAATGCAATCTTAGAGATGGCTATTGCTCAGATCTTTGGTCTTAGCCCCTCTGCGATGAGTAGAAGGTTATGTTCATTCTTTTATAATGACCTTGCGGTGTCCTCAGATCCTCTCTAGTTACTTACAGATGCTGCGCCTTCTGCTGGTTCGGGGGATTTCACAAAGAGTGCTTTGCCCCACCAGCTTGCCATGCCCTCGTTCAACCAAATGACTCTGGATCTACACGTCAAGCCCTCAAGGATTTCCCATATTCTGCCTCCAACCAAGAGCATGATTCAAAAGCATATAATTCAGCTTGGTACTTTATCTTCATCTGTCCCAACCTCCTCGGTGTACTTATGCAATAGATATAATAGTTGTTCATGCATTAATGGTATTTTCATTAGAATCCTGCAATCTTCATCTTTTGGTATTTGTTCAACACATTCGCAGCAGTCGGTTAGCGGGAGATGATCTATAAGATTATTATGATCCGGTAATGGCTCTACAACGCCATCCTCTAGTTTAAATGTCTTCACTTTGTTTCTTTTTCTTTTCAACTTCCTTCTTTTTGTCTTTTTAGTTTTCCGTCCTATGGTCCCTTTTCTTTTCATTCGCATTCTGCGTTTGCTTTTCATTTTTCTTCTCCTTTTCATGTTGTTTTTTCTTTTTCTTCGTTTTTCTTTACTTTTTCTATTCTTTTCTGCAAATTGTCATTTGCGATCTTGGCGAGTGGCATGAGATATACTGTTTCTATAAAGGTTATCTATAATACCATCTTTTAAAGAAAGATATTGTTCATATGTCATGTTATCATGGTCCTCGTTTGTCCTAAAGACCTTACATGGATATGATATATAGGAGAGCTCTTCTTCGGGAAGATCCTCTCCCCTACTTTGTAACATCCAGTCATTAAGCCCATATCCGTTATCCTGGTGATAATAAGGGCAGGCTACATCAGACTTGGTTTTTCTCAGATCCATGGCTAGTTTTTAACGGTCGTCATTAGTTTTATATGATTTGTTGAGTGGGAGGAGTCATCTGTAGAAAGTACTCTGTTTGAGGAGATTTCGTAATAATGGCAGTTTGTCATTTTGAGGGTATTTCAGTGAAACAAGGCTGTTTTAAACATTTGACAGATTTATGCTTAAATTCTCTGGTAAAGTTATTGAAAGATACACTTTTCTTTTTAAAAAAGCTGAAAAGTAGATAATGAAGTGTGCTTTGTGTGTACAGACACACAAAAAACACTGAAAACACAACAACAAGAAGGACTGTAATACACATGTATCAGACACGCTCCCCTTGCTATAATGATGACAACAGTTTTTAGATGTAAAAAAACACTTTTTTTATTTTTTTCACACACAAAATCAATAGTTATACTGATTGTAGCATCCCCAGGACAGTCTCCAGCTTAGCATTCCCCATATTACTGGAGATATCGTGATGGAGTTTTTTCACTTCAGTCAAAATATTCATGTGTATGCTGTTTTCGACGCAAAGATGCATTACATCTACAAACAGAGCATACAATGAGAGCACATGATACACTTTTGATGTTTGTTTCATTTCTGAGATAATGTTACAGAATGTTTCTGAAAATGAAGATTCCAGGACCACTTTAAATGTTTCGTTTACAATCGTTTCCCAATGACCCGGAATAGTACTGCCAGAACGAACGATATCCAAAATGTCTTCCAGTTTACAAACTTCGGCCATTCTTTTTACACGGGGGTCACTACTCGTTCTGTTTTCAATCGTCCCCATCATCACACTTATTAAACGGGTAAGGACTACATTATGATCAATATATACAGAGCGTTTTGCATAGTAGTTCCCCATTTTTATTTTACTTAAAGAAAAAAGTCACTGCATTGAACAAGTCTCTGGCTTCTTCTCCATCCGACTGCTGTTTGTTAGTCTTCTTCTTCTCCATCCAACTCTGTATGGATATTTCAAGTCTCTCCTTGAGGCATCTGCATTTTACAAGCTTGTGCAGAAAAGCTTCCGAAGCGCGTCCTATCTTCAGTTTATCCTCGCAAATGCCTTTTTCAATAAGACTCTGGTCAATCACTGCAACGAAGTCGGCGAGCCAAAGTCTTTTCATTAACGCTTTGTAATTGTTTCTGAAGAAGAAATCGGGCATGTCATTCCGACAATCGTGTTGCCTCTGGTCGGGGTTACTGCGTCGGCATTCTTTGCAGATTTATTTTCTGTACCGATACATCGCCATCTCCAGAATATGAAACAACTCCGATTTCACTGTGTCCCTAAACCGAGACTTCTTGACCCGAGGAGTAGCATCAGCAGTAGTACTGCAAGATTCGGGTTTCCCCCTTGGTGGTGATGATGGTAGTTCAAGAGTCTGTTCCTGGCTGCAACTCGCGGGGGGAGTCTTGGCTTTTCTCTGCTCCATGGCTAGTTTACAACGATCGTCTTAGTGAGGTCCTTCGTTTTAGATGATTTGCTGAGTGGAGGGTGGGGCTCATTGCGTTGAATGGAGGAGTCAATTATAGAATTGAGAGTTTTTAGAAAAAAAGTTCTTTAAGCGTTGTAGCTTTTTCATCTCATCTCCAGCAATAGGTGAAATTTAAGAATAAGTCATAGTTTGTCATGATTTTACGGAAAAAAGTCAAAAGTATAGTTTATCAGAAATATGGAAAAGTCATTGTGTACAAATAGTACGTTGAAAATCAAAAAAGAAAACTCAATTCAATACAATTTAATGAATATTTTACCCTGTTCTAAAGTTTTGCACCCTTAAAGAAAAACCCCTTCCTTACCAAATACTTCATATTATACCCTTTGTTAAGTGTTGCGTACATCAGGGTGTATCTCAAAGTATCTTGGTAACATAAAATAACGAAAATATGTAAGTTTATCAGGACCTTGTTTAACTGAACAAGTGTTGCATACATCGAAGTGTGTCTAAAAGTATCTTAGTAACACAAGAAAAGAGAAAAAAGCCTTGATGTCAACAAAACTGTATTTTTCCACTGAAATAGTGTTAAAATAAAAAAAGTGCCTTTAAAGAAAATGTATTCAGACAAAGTATTTTATTTTCAGTTTTGCATACATAAAAAGTGTATCTTACAGTTCCTTTGTGAGAGAATTACACACAAATCTGTCAAGTGTCAGGGAAATGTGTTAAAATCACAAACTTACCTTTTAGAGAAACAGTCTTTAAGAAAAAAATCTAATCAGACTGTACTTCATTTTCTAGTTTTAAGGTTTTGCATCCCTCAAAGTGTGTCTAAAAGTATCTTGGCAAGAGAAAAAAAGCCAAATCTGCCTTTAAAAGAATCCGAATTCCTTATAAAGTACTTTATATTCAACCAGTTTTCAGTTTTCAGACACCAAACTGTATCTAAAAGTATCTTGGTAACACAAGAAAAAAGAGTAAGTGTCATTTCTTAGGTAATGTTACAGAATGTTTCTGAAAAATGAAGATTCCAGGACCATTTTAAATGTTTCGTTTACAATACTATTT
>JAULUE010000471.1:0-10254 GCA_036324585.1 Champsocephalus esox
CGCTGAGACTGCATCCCACTCAGCTATTCTCACGATACGATACACGATATTCAGCTCACAATACGATATATATCACGATATTCAGCCAACGATACAATTCGTATATTCGATACAGTTATATCATTTTCTGAAAGATTTTAAAGGGACAGTGTGATTTTGGTGACATCTTGTGAGTGTTCCATTGACTTGGATTGAATTAATTCAACTGAAAACTGAAGCATCAATTATACAATATATGGCTCTGACAGAGAGTCTACAGCTTGCAAATGGTGGACAAAATGAATCAAAAGATGTGGTGAGAAAATTAGTTTCATTTATTGAAACAGTGCAAACTGTAGCTTACAAGCCTTTGAAACGTAAGTACATAAAGTGCAGTATCACAATGGAAAATGGAAATTAAAAAGGCGCAGCAGGTGGCGGAACACGGGGGATTTGAATGGGACTTGTTAGAAATTAAAATCAATGTTTTGATGGCATAAAGTTCCTTAAACATACCGTCAGTTTAAATGCTGTTTTATACTGAAAACCAGAAGTTCTTGTGCACAACCAGTTGTTAAGCTTTTATCCTGAAATCCTTAATCTCTGGTTAGCATTTAGCATGTGGCTAATATACCATTTACTATAGAGGTGAATTTAGTAGCGATATGACACGGAGTGTTGCACACCGAAACCTACTGATTTCAACACTACAACTAGAGACGTCGAGATATTATTATTGCTGAATATTAAATGAAGGTACAGTTTATTTGAATATGTTTGTTTACAGACATGGGTAGCATGAGACAACATCCGGAAATGATACCATCCGTGAGGTATTTTTGGAGTATTGATTACAGCGTTTAAAATGTATTAAATGAAAGTAATGAAAGAGATAAGGAGGAGAAACAGTGTGTTTAGTTATATATTTAATGTACAATGTCTGAATCCTCTGTAATGCGCAACAACGAACATTGGAGACGTGGAGGGCCGGCCCCCAGCAGCGCCACCGGCCCACAGGGAGGAGTCAGCAGAGGATATTTAACAGCTGGAAAGGTGGAGCTCGCTCTCATCGCTCACCAGAGCCAGAACACAGCTGTTTTTCTGACTGAACCATCTTCTGCTTGTAACATTACCGTGCTTTTTATTAATTAAAGTATACATTTGAACCTTCTCAGAGACTCAAGTAGTCTCCTTTTTAAAGCTTCTCTCCTGGACGCGAGAATAACGAACGCAGTTATCCAGACTTAAAGTATCGATACCCGCGGCTGAAATATCGATACTTTCTCGGAAAACTAAATATCGATATATATCGCAGGATCGATTAAATTGCACAGCCCTAAGCAACGGTGTGTGTTTTTTTGTAGAGGCACTTATTTGTTTTGTGCTGTTTAATTCAGGGTAAGAGCATCACTGCCAATGATGGGATTGACATGTATATTTAAAAGTCTGGTTATACAGGTGTTGTTGTTTTTATTCACTTTTTTAGAGCTTCATCTTTGCTTAATAAGCTATTATTACCATAGTTTCCAATTAATCAACTACATGTTTATCAATTATTGTTTGCTGTTCTCCTACTGCTTCGAACAGGCAACTCTATTTATCATAAATTCAGCACTGATGCAATCTAAATTGTTTTTTCTTTTTTTTATACTTGCTTTTTATTATAGACTTTGCAGCATACAACCACAAAGGGAATGATTCTCAGCCGCAACCTGAGCCGTGTCGCCCCCGTTCTGAGTCGAAGTGTCCACTCTGCCACACGTCCTACTCCACTGCCCGTCCAAACTCAAATTTGACCGCCAGCTAACTTCCGAGGACATCTACACACGAGAGGACAAGTATGGAGCGCACATCTACCACCCCTTGCCTGTGGCCTTAGAGAGGGGGAAGGGTGAGTCAAGAGCGTCGTATATGACAACTAAATAAAAAAATGGTTAATAGAAAAGCACAGCATTTGTGTTGCCCGTAGGCTCTGGTCATCTGTCTCAACATGCTTAACATCACTTAATCATCAACCGGATTTTCTTTACTCCAGGCATCTATGTGTGGGGATGTGGATGGCAACCGGTATTATGACTTCCTGAGTGCTTACAGTGCAGTGAACCAGGGCCACTGCCACCCAAAGATCATAGCTGCGCTCAATGCTCAGCCTCCAAACTCACTCTGACTTCCAGAGCCTTCTACAACAATGTGCTGGGAGCCTACGAGGAGTACGTCACAGGCTTGTTTGGCTATGACAAAGTGTTACCCATGAATACAGGTACGGTCAGAAAACGCCTAAGGATAATTGTATGAAACACCTTAGAGGTTATTACAGTGTGAATGTTGACATTATTATTATTATTTTTTGTTACATTTAGGGGTTGAAGGTGGTGAGACGGCCTGCAAGCTTGCCCGCAAGTGGGCTTACACTGTGAGGGGGTTCCCAAAAACCAGGCCAAAATAGTTTTCGCTGGTAAGTAACCCATATGTCTCAATAGACTAGTTATAGGAACAGTTATGGTGTCCAATACTTCTAAAACTTAAGCTGTCGTCAGAGAATATTTTTCAGAAGTAAATGACAACCTCGCGGTAACACTCTGAATCACATTGTACATTTAGATACCGAGTTAAATGTTATACAAATACACATTTTTTTACAGTGATCCTTTACATTTAGGTATAATACCACAATACATTACCAACTCAGCCTTAATCCGATGCTCACAACAGAGACAGGATAAGGTGACAACAGGTTCCACATGTCATACATTATGTACAAATGTAAACTAAGAGCAGCATGATGAATATTCCATCTCATTTACTCCGTGTTTGTTAGATGGAAACTTCTGGGGCCGCACCATGGCGGCCATATCCAGCTCTACAGACCCCAGCAGTTATGAAGGCTTTGGTCCCTTCATGCCAGGCTTTGAAATCATCCCTTACAACAACATCCCAGAACTGGAGGTATCGGTTTTGATGCAATCTACATACCGCACAGTCGCTTTAATTTCTGTTTGAATATCATTGTTAGACACGGTGTCAGTTCAGTGGAATGACCTGTGAGAGTTTCAGGCTCTCACAAGCAGCTTATTTGTGAAAAAGTGTCAACGACAGCTGTCAAGTGCCTTGTAAAACGCTTAAATTAAAGGGTGAGGTTTCAGCCACAGCAAACCAGACTCACCAGATTCTGGACTCTCTTTAAACAACGTACCTAACTAACTACAAGAAAAGTTCACCTGCAAGATCATTGGTTAACTTTTATTACTGGCATTAAAGAGGAAACACTGACGTTAGAGGCAGCAAATGTTTCCTTGTGCTTATTTTCACTGTTCATGTTTCTGCTGGGTGGATCCAACAGGAAGGAATGTCACATCTGCAGCCAAATTGCAGCCAACCCCGGGCGCTGTACAATAGCTGCCCACTGCTCCTAGTACTAGACTCCTGGTCTAGGATGGGTTCAAAGCAGAGAACACATTTCACTGTGTGCTGTATGCTCTGCATGTGTAACCATTAAAGAGGGTTTCATCCCTCCGATTCTATTCTATTGCACGGCATTCCCAATGTTTTCCTGGCTAAGACTAACCTGGAGGAACAAAAATAACCCAGAGAGAATGTCTTATTTTAATCAATGCATCTTTCCAACTCATTTTCAGATGTATAGTCATCCGCCCCAAGCATTATCACTTGAGGGAATTTTTAAGAAATTGCCCAGCTGCCTCTGGAGTCACAAAAAGGCTTCATAAAAAACATGCATGCATTTTGTTTTAATATATATTCTGTAGCACTCCCAAAGACCTGCAAACAGACTTTGATGTGGACATTTGGCGGTCCACTTTTAAGGTAAAAAAAAAGTTGAATTCTTAAACTTCCTCAGAACAAGCAGACATGAATCCTTCACTATGTAAACAAAGGGGTCCAATCTTCACCTTTTGCAGTTGCATATTTCTACACATATGTTATCTTAGAAGCTTTTGCTTTTCCATGTTAACATAGGAACCCTAATGATTGACTAAAGCGGCTCGTATTTATTGAAAGGGCTACCTATGGTAACAGAAAGAATGTCTAGTTTTTTGTTTTTTTTTACTCCAGAAAGCTCTTCAGGACCCAAATGTTGCTGCGTTCATGGTGGAGCCCATCCAGGGGGAGGCTGGTGTGGTGGTGCCAGACAAGGGCTACCTGACCGCAGTCAGAGAACTTTGCACCAAATACAATGTGAGTCACACAGAAATTATGAAAATGCAAAAAAGATCTTCCATCTACGACTGAGGTTGTACAGCACACCAATCTAGGAATAAGATTTTGTAGTTTGTGTTTTGCATGTTTAATAACCACATGCACAGCTTGTAGGGAATGGTATTTTCCTAAAAATCGAAAAAAATATATTTTGTAATTATGAATGTCTCTTAGGAATTCAAAGACATTTCTGACTCTGAAGTCGGGAAAACTGTAACATTCCCCAAAACTATTGTATCTCTACTTTGTCTTGATTTCACTTTCATTCCCCCAATCTCCCCTAGTTAGAGCCCCCCTGGGGCTAAACTGGTTAAAAAATAATCTAGCTCCATCAGTTATTATTACACATTGTAAGTGAAGGAATCTACGGCTCACACCAAGACACCGAGCGCTGTAGCAACCTGCTGTGAAAATGACCACTAAAGTCCTCTTATGTTTGTGCAGGTGCTGTGGATCGATGACGAGGTGCAGACGGGCTTGGCGAGGACCGGCCGGCGCCTGGCTGTGGACCACGAGGAGGTCCGCCCAGATATCGTGGTCCTGGGCAAAGCTCTTTCTGGAGGAGTTTACCCTGTAAGCACTTTATCAAGTTATCAACATCCCTATTTCAGATTTATTTTGCAATTACTCCAGAGTCCAGTTATTTTGGACAAGATTATGAATCAGATTAGTTCTGTAACTTTAACCTTTGATTGAACTGGTCTGTGTTTGTGTGCGTCAGGTTTCGGCTGTGCTGTGTGATGATGAGATCATGCTGACCATCAAGCCTGGAGAGCACGGGTCCACATATGGAGGAAACCCCGTGGCCTGTCAGGTCGCCATGGCTGCACTAGAGGTCAGTGTCCAAAATGTACTTGCCTGTCTACCATCAAACAACCTCTATTGCTTTACACTATAATATGCAACATACCATAAAGTTAAAATAGTTGAAAGCTTCTACTGCTAAATGTTAAATAGAACAGCATTTATACAGCGCTTTTCCACTCTTTGCGACAGCTAAAGGAACTTTTACGTGTACAACAATCACCTGTTTGCTCACATGCTTCAGAGGCAAAGGCTGCCAGTGCCATACAGGCTGACGTCCAAGTTGCAACCTGCTCAGGGAGACTAACATTCTCACACATTCACACACCATTGGGAGCTATTTTTGATAAGTGCTCTTGCGCAAGGATACATGGGAACATGTTGACATTTCGACATGTTGACTGATGGGCTTGGGATCTAACCATCCACTGATTGGTGGACAACTGCTCCACCTCCTCAGCCAAAGCCGCCTCAGCTACCTCCATAGACTATTAAGCATCAGAAGAAAAGTACACATGTTACATTTTTGGAAATGATTCATTTTGCAGGTGCTTGAGGAGGAGAAGCTGGCAGAGAACTCTCAGAAGATGGGAGAGCTGCTGCGGAGCGAGCTGAGCAAACTGCCCAAAGACATCGTGACAACAGTCAGAGGGAAAGGCCTCCTCAACGCCGTCGTCATCAAAGAGACCAAAAGTAACAATCCTAACCCACACCATTTAAACTACTAGACTACTAAAGTCTAGTATACAAGTATGACATTTCTGTCTATATGTACTGGAAATCAGCATCAAGACAACAATTTGTGATGTAATTCGGTCATTTTTTTAAAGGAAGGCTTGGTTGATTTGAATTAGTGACTTGGATAACATTTTCTTGGAGTCTGGACTATAATGGGGCTATTTGCTATCCATCTCTAGGATGAACTGTTTTAAAAATACAAATTTGAAAGTGAGATTCCCAACATATTTAAAAGTGAATTTTACTTTGGGGTGGATTTCTCCTTATTTACGGCACCTTCACACTTGCCATTGCTAAGACAATTGAAGTGTAAACAATGATTTGCAGCTTGCTTTATCTGACTTCCATATTTGAACACTTCCCACAGACTATAACGCCTGGGAGGTGTGCTTACGCCTTCGTGACAACGGACTGCTGGCCAAGCCCACACACGGGGACATCATCCGCCTGGCCCCCCCCCCTCATCATTAAAGAGGACGAGATGCACGAATGTATCGACATCATCCAGAGAACCATCTTGTCCTTCTGAGCCACAACCCTCATTTCCACAATGCACAGACCACCTTCATGACGATAATCCTGTCAAATTGTTGCTTAACATTCAGTAGTTTCTTTTAATTTCAAATGTAGGGGGTCCTTTAAAGTATATCACTGTAGAAATACAGTAGAATGAGACTGTGTAGAGTGCTTCTAAAAAAAAATGCTGTAAAGAAAAGGTTCTGTAGGGCTGTCTTAGGTAAGATGGCAACACCAAAACCTTTTCATTTGAAAAAAAGAATCGTTGCCAGTGCAGAAGATTTTATTGGAATTTTGAGATGTACACTTTTCTTTATTTTGGTTAAGCCCCTGTCACACTGTCCCGAAATTGACACACGATAAAGAAAATGTTCAAATTCGGCTGTGATCGTAGCAACATCGGGCCATTCGTGAGGGCATCTAAGCCATCGTATGACCGCTCTACTTCGTGAGCGGCAACTTCGTAAGGCACTCGTGAGGGCATCTTGTCAAATCGTGTCATCTTCGTGTTATCATCGGTGCATTCACCCTCACTCTGATCGGGGCGAATGCCTGATGGCACCGATGATAACAAGATGCCCTCACGATGGCCTTACGAAGGGCAACATTGACACACGAATTCAACACGAAAATGAACCTTCGCAAGGTCCTTCGGCAATTTTTTGGCATGCCAAAGATTTTGCCACCGCTCACGAAGTTGCTGCCGGAGCCTGAGAAACTCCACCTGCGGTCATACGATGGCTTAAGATGCCCTCACGAATGGCCCGATGTTGCTACGATCACAGCCGAATTTGAACATTTCCTTTATCGTGTGTCCATCGGGTTGTTTTATTGCACAACAAAATCATGTAAACATATTATGTAAATAACCCAATTTGTGTTCTGTGAAACTAAAATGGATATAATATATTATTTTGAAGGACAGTTGACGGGAAGTTGTTGTTGTTGTTATGGAAACAACATTACGGAGAAAACGTAATATTTTCTATATATAAAGACGGATAAAGTAAAGAACAAAGTCTGAAGATATCAGCACAGTATCATAGTACTTTAACATAATTGTTTTTGGTACTTTCATTGCAGTTGTATCTCTTAAATGTAATGTAAATGTTGCCTTCGTGTGTGGTTCGGGGCCATCTTGGTGCGACATTCCATATTCGGGTGTCCATCGGGTGTCAATTTCGGGACAGTGTGACAGGGGCTTTAAGTCTGACTGTTCTGTGCAGGACTTGAAAGAACTTACATATTGGGCCATACTCTCAACACCAGGGTTTCCGCACATTTAATTTCTTGAAATGCATGGAATATTTCCAGATTCCGAATCTTTAAAAGATAGGTCAGAATTATAGTGCAATAAGTTTTATTCTTGGAAAATCTTTCATTAAGTTTTAATCCACAATCCCATGTATCTGTACGTTGTTAACAATGAATTTTTGGATGAATGTTTTATCTGTTACAAAACAATGTAAATGTTTGTCTTCTCAAGGGCAATATCGCCTCAAGTTTTTGCATAATTCAGTGAGCCTCAAATAAATGATTGCAGTTATATTCCCTGTCCTGCTTTTTGTGTAAAATAATTCAGAGGCCTGTTTCAGGAAGAACGTTCAGAGATTCCAGTTAGCTAAAAATCAGCACATTGACTCAGAAAAGGGATCGAGATCAAAGCTGAAGCAGCTCTTTTTACAGCCAACCGTCACATATTTGAAGGGATTTTAAACAAGTCATTTAACCACAATAACGAGTTGACATTATTCACCCAACACCGCAAAGCATACAGATCATTTCAAATGTCAAGGTAAAAACAGGCATATTGTGAAATGACTAGAAGTAACACTAGATGGTGCTGTGCCTTTACCGAATGAAAATGAGTTCAAACCGGAGAGACGTGATGTAAGAATTACATATGTATTGTTTACACGTCATATGAATGAAATGATTGCCATGATAATACAACAGGAGAATGTGATGGTGTTTGGCGATTAGACCCCGGTTTGCAGGATAATTATTCAGGAGGGAAAGCACCGCTCCGATGAAATCTCCGGGGTCTAGACACTGGTGGTGGTGCTGAGTTGGTGAGACCGGTCTGAAGAAGGAAGGTTTAGCTTTGTCCTGGAGGAGACTGGAGGCGAGAGGGGTGGAGGCGGGTTGCGGTCATCTGCAAATGACAACTGACAGGAGGAAGAGCAGGCATTTAAGGAATTTAGCATGTGCAGCTATTGGCTGCTGAAGGGTGACGCCCTCATATTTGATGAGGGGGGAAGGGAGCCATCGAGTGACGTGTAAGTGACTCGTGTTAGGTCTTCCTTATTGAACTTGCGCTAAGCTTCATTTCTCAGATGAAGTGAATATGGCAGGTGTTGAACACAAAGCTTAAAATAAAAGGAAATGCACAGATAGTCAAGACTTACTCACATCAAGGTATGAAGTCCCAGAATAACACGGTTGAACCCTAAAAGCCACAACCTGGCTCCAGAGACAGTTGAAGGCTCTCTGCCCTCGAGTGATGACCTTCAGGCAGCATAAATCCTGCTGCCTACACCGCATCACTTATCATTTCACAACAACAATAATATAAACAGCAACAGTAGTGGATTTACTAATGCAATACGGATCTGACGGGTGTTATATGAGAAGATTTAATCTCCAATATATATATATGCTGGTGCGAATACAATTTGACCTTTATGTAGGTTGAATGGAGAGCGGCAGATAAACAACTTTGTAGGCTACTTTCCATTCTCTGTTTATTCAGAACCAGGTGGGTTGGCAGATACGCGACAGACGGCAAATATTTCATTTGTAAACAGATGTACATACATGGATGGAAACATATTGCATGCTGTTATGGAGCAATGAAATCCACTCTAATTAGCTTAATGTGTTTGCCCTTTTAATGGCGTACTTCGAGCAAACTCCTCTTGAAAGGCTTTCCATTGAGTGCAAATATTTTGTATTTGATTTATCCGGGGAAGGGTGGAATGTTTACACGTACTTGTTTTCCCCCCGGTCTTTTAAACCACAACTCATGGTCTTTCTCATCTGTTATCATGTCACTGAAGTTTTGGAACAAACTACTGCTGATAAGGATCGTTTGATGCGATTGATGGCTCATGAAACAGCAATCTGCACTACATTTTCCCCTTTAAGAACTGTACTGAAGTTATAAGACACATATCATCAGAGGTGGGAAGTAGTAGAGTACAAATACTTTTTTACTTAAGTAAGTTTTTTCTGGTATCAGTACTTTACTCCACCACTTATTTTTTCTGACGACTCTTTACTTTTACTTCTTACATTTTGAATACTATAATACCTACTTTCTACTTCTTACATTTTCAAAACAGGCTCGTTACTTTAGTTTTAATCTGTGTTTGGTGGCGTGATCGTTATTATTTAGACTTTTAGAGTCATTGCGTGCCTATTGATTTGAACACGATCTGTGTATCCATCATTTCCTGGTCTTCTCTAAAGAAGAGGGACCAATGAAAACTGTAATTTTGCCATTGTTCAGCATAGAAACATTAATTAGCTAACAATGACATTATTGGTCTATTTATATAAAGTGAGGTCAGTTACTCTTTAAAACTGTTGGTATGGGGACATTTACTTGAGTAAAGAAGTATAGTCAGTACACGAGTATCTGTACTACTTAGTAAAGGATGTGTGTACTCTTGCCCTCTCTGCATATCATTACGAATAAATATAATTTCCACCACCGGTTACAAACTTTACTCATCTCTAACTTCCAGGCCAGCGACTAAAGATCAGTGTTGTTTCATCAGCTGCACTGTCAGAACAGCCCTTGTCTTTCAGGGCGAGAGTGCACCCAGCCTAGCATCCAGCACAGGTTATTATTTCATACGAAGTGCAGCTGAGAGACGAGTGTGGCCCAGAGCTTGCTTGTGAAATATGAGTGGAATCCAGCCTGGCAGGCGATGTGAGGGTTATCACCGGGTGACACCATATGCTCTTGGGCCCTGTGCATGCTTTGATCCTGCACTC
>JAULUE010000472.1:0-10244 GCA_036324585.1 Champsocephalus esox
TTTTACTTTGACTTCTTACATGTTGAACCCAAATACCTGTACTTTCTACTTCTTACATGTTGAACTCAAATACCTGTACTTTCTACTTCTCACATGTTGAACCCAAATACCTGTACTTTCTACTTCTTACATGTTGAACTCAAATACCTGTACTTTCTACTTCTCTCATGTTGAACTCAAATACCTGTACTTTCTACTTCTTACATGTTGAACCCAAATACCTGTACTTTCTACTTCTCACATGTTGAACTCAAATACCTGTACTTTCTACTTCTCACATGTTGAACTCAAATACCTGTACTTTCTACTTCTCACATGTTGAACTCAAATACCTGTACTTTCTACTTCTTACATGTTGAACTCAAATACCTGTACTTTCTACTTCTCACATGTTGAACTCAAATACCTGTACTTTCTACTTCTTACATGTTGAACTCAAATACCTGTACTTTCTACTTCTTACATGTTGAACTCAAATACCTGTACTTTCTACTTCTTACATGTTGAACACAAATACCTGTACTTTCTACTTCTCACATGTTGAACTCAAATACCTGTACTTTCTACTTCTCTCATGTTGAACTCAAATACCTGTACTTTCTACTTCTCTCATGTTGAACTCAAATACCTGTACTTTCTACTTCTCACATGTTGAACTCAAATACCTGTACTTTCTACTTCTCACATGTTGAACTCAAATACCTGTACTTTCTACTTCTCACATGTTGAACTCAAATACCTGTACTTTCTACTTCTTACACGTTGAACTCAAATACCTGTACTTTCTACTTCTTACATGTTGAACTCAAATACCTGTACTTTCTACTTCTCACATGTTGAACTCAAATACCTGTACTTTCTACTTCTCTCATGTTGAACTCAAATACCTGTACTTTCTACTTCTCTCATGTTGAACTCAAATACCTGTACTTTCTACTTCTTACATGTTGAACTCAAATACCTGTACTTTCTACTTCTCTCATTTCCAAACAGCTGGTTCCTTTAGTCTGAATGTGTGTTGGTGCGTGATCATTATTCTTTAGAGTCACTGCGTGCCTATTGGTTGGAACACGATCCGTGTATCCATCACTTCCTGGTCTTCTCTAAAGAAGAGGGACCAATGGAAACGTTGTCATGTTGCCGTTGGTCACCATGGAAACATTCATTAGCTAACAATGACATTATTGTTCTATTGATATAAAGGGAGGTCAGGTACTCTTTAAAGCAGCTGCTAGCTATGGGTACTTTTTACTGAAGGACACTTCAAAGCCTCTTTACTTTGACTTGAGTGAAGAAGTTTAGTCAGTACTTCTACTTTCTCCAGAGTATTTTGAAACACGAGTATCTGTACTTCTACCTGAGTAAAGGATGTGTGTACTTCTACCCTCTCTGTCTGCACATATATCTTCGGAAAGATGCATCAAAACACCTGTGAGAGGTTACTTCATGTATCGTGAGTCTTTTGAGAAATGTAGTTTTTGTGTTTTATCTGTTCAGACGTCGCGGAACCCAAACCACACCTTCCTCTTTCGGCCACGAGCAAACCCAACACAGAGTCTTCTCCTGCTGTATCATCTTCATCACCTGTTGAAACATCTTCATCACCTGCTTCTTCATCACCTGCTGCATCCTCTTCATCACCTGCTTCTTCATCACCTGCTGCATCCTCTTCATCACCTGCTGTATCCTCTTCATCACCTGCTGCATCCTCTTCATCACCTGCTGCATCCTCTTCATCACCTGCTGTATCCTCTTCATCACCTGCTGTATCCTCTTCATCACCTGCTGTATCCTCTTCAAGTCTCCCAGCTTCTAAGGAGTCTAGCGTAAAGCCGGGGGAATATCCCTTTAAGAGATGTGAGTTCAGCTGGTGATCCGTCTCTGGGTTAAAGGTCCCGGTCTATGTTTGAGGCTCACGTATTATTAAAAATTATTATTTTAATACAAATATATTTGTATTTATAAATATTTTTTTATTATTGTTTCACATTAAAAAATACATTTTGATTTAAGGCTATTTCAAATTGTATTTCAATGTATTATTTGATAACACTTATTACAATTGTTGACATATATTATTATATTATATATATATATATTATATATATTATATATATTATTCTGCTTTTCATTTAAGGTTTCTTTTTCTTTTTCTATTTATAAATATTTTGATAAAGTCAATAACATTTTTAAAAAGGGTTTAAAATATCTATATTTTTAATGATCTGTTTTCCAACATTTGCCACTTTTACGCTTGTTTTTTTGTGTCTTTCGAATGAATAATAAATCCTTTTCTTCTCATTAATTTAGTACCAGTTCTCAAGACGCCCAGTCCCAGTCTGAAGAGGAGTGTGAGCTTCCCTCAGCCCGCAGGTAGCGCACTAACGGCCCGTCCACACGGCAGCGCCGCGTGCTTAACGGAGACGCTTCCCCTTCTCTTTGAATGGGCTGACGTCACGCTTTGCCGCCGTTGCTCGCTTCGAAAGTTGAGAAAAGTTAAACTGTTCAAGCGTCAACGGAAGCGCCAGCCAATCAAATCAAATGCCAGTACAAGCGCTAGCCAATCAAACCGCGTGCTTGGGTGTCCGGGGCGGGAGGTTAATGTGATTGGTTGTCGGTCGCACGCCAGACACGCCCACCGGCAAGCTTCAACGCGCGCTGCCGTGTGGACGCACCGTAAAGATACATTTATTAAAGCAACAACAGCGTTTAAAAGTATGTCCTTTTGTTGTTGTTGTTGTTGTTGTTGTTGTTGTAGCTTTGAATGCAGGATATTTTAAATGATTTGGGTTTCTTTTACTCTTTGAATGTATCTTCTGCCATCAAATTGAAATGAGCTTTTTGGCTATAATCTGGCATCTCTTCTGTTTTTGAGACATGAATGTCTTTGTATGCATGGTCCTTGTTAAGATATTTAATAATACACATCATAATAATCTCTGTTTTCTGTTTCTGCAGAGAAGTTACTTCCCTCCAAATCAATCATCAAACCTGGTTTCTCACCGAGTTTGGACAAGTGAGAATAAACACGTACTGACTGATGTTAACTATAGGCCTCTTTGAAGCCCGTCCGCAGCCTCAGTTCACGTGCGCCTGCTGTCCCCTGTGTGTCCTCAGGAAGGTGAATAGGGCGCCAGGCGTGGAGTTTAAACAGGGATTAATGAAATCTCAAACGCTGCCTCGCTCTAACAGCGCTCAGGCCAAGCGCGCGCTGTTCGAGAGAATGAACTCCGAGCCCATTAAGTGAGTTCTCCATGTCTACGTCAACATGTGTCCCCTCTTCTTCATGTCTCTTCTACATCAACATGTGTCCCCTCTTCTCCATGTCTCTTCTACGTCAACATGTGTCCCCTCTTCTTCATGTCTCTTCTACGTCAACATGTGTCCCCTCTTCTTCATGTCTCTTCTACATCAACATGTGTCCCCTCTTCTCCATGTCTCTTCTACGTCAACATGTGTCCCCTCTTCTCCATGTCTCTTCTACGTCAACATGTGTCCCCTCTTCTTCATGTCTCTTCTACGTCAACATGTGTCCCCTCTTCTCCATGTCTCTTCTACGTCAACATGTGTCCCCTCTTCTTCATGTCTCTTCTACGTCAACATGTGTCCCCTCTTCTTCATGTCTCTTCTACATCAACATGTGTCCCCTCTTCCCCATGTCTCTTCTACGTCAACATGTGTCCCCTCTTCTTCATGTCTCTACATCACCATGTGTCCCCTCTTCCCCATGTCTCTTCTACATCAACATGTGTCCCCTCTTCCCCATGTCTCTTCTACATCAACATGTGTCCCCTCTTCTTCATGTCTCTTCTACATCAACATGTGTCCCCTCTTCCCCATGTCTCTTCTACATCAACATGTGTCCCCTCTTCCCATGTCTCTTCTACATCAACATGTGTCCCCTCTTCTTCATGTCTCTTCTACATCAACATGTGTCCCCTCTTCATCATGTCTCTTCTACATCAACATGTGTCCCCTCTTCCCCATGTCTCTTCTACATCAACATGTGTCCCCTCTTCTTCATGTCTCTTCTACATCAACATGTGTCCCCTCTTCCTCATGTCTCTTCTACATCAACATGTGTCCCCTCTTCTTCATGTCTCTTCTACGTCAACATGTGTCCCCTCTTCTTCATGTCTCTTCTACATCAACATGTGTCCCCTCTTCCCCATGTCTCTTCTACGTCAACATGTGTCCCCTCTTCTTCATGTCTCTACATCACCATGTGTCCCCTCTTCCCCATGTCTCTTCTACGTCACCATGTGTCCCCTCTTCCCCATGTCTCTTCTACATCAACATGTGTCCCCTCTTCTTCATGTCTCTTCTACATCAACATGTGTCCCCTCTTCCCCATGTCTCTTCTACATCAACATGTGTCCCCTCTTCCCCATGTCTCTTCTACATCAACATGTGTCCCCTCTTCTTCATGTCTCTTCTACATCAACATGTGTCCCCTCTTCATCATGTCTCTTCTACATCAACATGTGTCCCCTCTTCCCCATGTCTCTTCTACATCAACATGTGTCCCCTCTTCTTCATGTCTCTTCTACATCAACATGTGTCCCCTCTTCCTCATGTCTCTTCTACATCAACATGTGTCCCCTCTTCCCCATGTCTCTTCTACATCAACACGTGTCCCCTCTTCTTCATGTCTCTTCTACATCAACATGTGTCCCCTCTTCTTCATGTCTCTTCTACATCAACATGTGTCCCCTCTTTTCCATGTCTCTTCTACATCAACATGTGTCCCCTCTTCTTCACGTCTCTTCTACATCAACATGTGTCCCCTCTTCCTCATGTCTCTTCTACATCAACATGTGTCCCCTCTTCTTCATGTCTCTTCTACATCAACATGTGTCCCCTCTTCTCCATGTCTCTTCTACATCAACATGTGTCCCCTCTTCTTCATGTCTCTTCTACATCAACATGTGTCCCCTCTTCCTCATGTCTCTTCTACATCAACATGTGTCCCCTCTTCTTCATGTCTCTTCTTCATCAACATGTGTCCCCTCTTCTTCGTGTCTCTTCTACATCAACATGTGTCCCCTCTTCTTCATGTCTCTTCTACATCAACATGTGTCCCCTCTTCTTCATGTCTCTTCTTCATCAACATGTGTCCCCTCTTCTTCGTGTCTCTTCTACATCAACATGTGTCCCCTCTTCTTCATGTCTCTTCTACATCAACATGTGTCCCCTCTTCTTCATGTCTCTTCTACGTCAACATGTGTCCCCTCTTCTTCATGTCTCTACATCACCATGTGTCCCCTCTTCCCCATGTCTCTTCTACGTCACCATGTGTCCCCTCTTCCCCATGTCTCTTCTACATCAACATGTGTCCCCTCTTCTTCATGTCTCTTCTACATCAACATGTGTCCCCTCTTCCCCATGTCTCTTCTACATCAACATGTGTCCCCTCTTCCCCATGTCTCTTCTACATCAACATGTGTCCCCTCTTCTTCATGTCTCTTCTACATCAACATGTGTCCCCTCTTCATCATGTCTCTTCTACGTCAACATGTGTCCCCTCTTCTTCATGTCTCTACATCACCATGTGTCCCCTCTTCCCCATGTCTCTTCTACGTCACCATGTGTCCCCTCTTCCCCATGTCTCTTCTACATCAACATGTGTCCCCTCTTCTTCATGTCTCTTCTACATCAACATGTGTCCCCTCTTCCCCATGTCTCTTCTACATCAACATGTGTCCCCTCTTCCCCATGTCTCTTCTACATCAACATGTGTCCCCTCTTCTTCATGTCTCTTCTACATCAACATGTGTCCCCTCTTCATCATGTCTCTTCTACATCAACATGTGTCCCCTCTTCCCCATGTCTCTCTACATCAACATGTGTCCCCTCTTCTTCATGTCTCTTCTACATCAACATGTGTCCCCTCTTCTCCATGTCTCTTCTACATCAACATGTGTCCCCTCTTCTCCATGTCTCTTCTACATCAACATGTGTCCCCTCTGTGGAAAGAGACTCTGAAAGCTTCAGGAACAAAGATTCTCTCTCTTTTTGATCCATTTCTATAAAAACCTGTCTGAAAACGAGCTGATCAGATTGTGGCCACTTTGTGATGTCATAACGATGTGTTGTCTTGGTAACCATTAGCCAATCAGCAACAAGGTACCCGGCTCCTTATTTTCATCCAAAGTAACAGACAGAGAATCAGCACTTTGGAAACAGGGCTGAAACAGAGGGGATTATGGGTAATGCTGCACTGATCTGTCTGGTGTTTCAGCCAATCAGAGACAGGCTCTGTGTATATCTGAGACCTGTGAGATATTGATGAGAGACAGTATGATAGGTGACCTTTAAAATATGATTTCCATTTGATCCCATATCACTGACATGTTTTCCTTTCTGTTGAACAGACCGAAGGACTCGAAGCCGAAGCTGAAGCGCTCTCAGAGTTTCGGACCTTCGAGCGCCAGCGGGATAAAACAGATGCTGCTTGAGTGGTGCCGCTCCAAGACCATCGGATATCAGGTCACACTCCACATATTCAGTGTTTTCTCAATAACAGCTTCGTACTAAATAAACCAAGGTCTTGACTCACAATATTGATTTAAAAATGGTCGAGTTGCCTTCCTTAAGAAAAAATTATCCGTTCCACTGCGTACCACCGTTCTTCTTCGGCTGTTCCATTTAGTGTTTACTTCCTGTCTGTCTTCTTCTGCTGATTTCTCTGACGTCCAGCTCTCTGTCTTTTAACCTCTGTCCTTCTCTTATTCACTTTTTTCTTTACTGGGGACAGTTGAGCCTAGTTTAGACATAGTCCCTTGATCCTCCTTAGCAACAGTCTGCTCCCCTTTGCAACGACCTGCTCTCCTTAGCAACGGTCTGCTCCCCTTAGCAATGGTCCGCTCTCTTTAGCAACGCTCTGCTCTCCTTAGCAACAGTCTGCCCCCCTTAGCAACGGTCTGCTCCCCTTAGCAACGGTCTGCTCTCTTTAGCAACGGCCTGCTCTCCTTAGCAACAGTCTGCTCCCCTTAGCAACAGTCTGCTCCCCTTAGCAACGGTCTGCTCCCCTTTGCAATGGACTGCTTTCCTTAGCTACAGTCTGCTCCCCTTAGCAACGGCCTGCTTTCCTTAGCAACGGTCTGCTCTCTTTAGCAACACTCTGCTTGCGAAAATTGCAAACCTCTGGAATGTCAGAATAGACCAATCAGAATTGTGTATTCAACTGTCTATAACGGAAACTGAATAAACCGTATATCAGATGAAATATGATGCTGTTTTTATGTTGTTTTTTCTCTCAGAACATCGATATGCAGAACTTCTCGTCCAGCTGGAGCGATGGGATGGCGTTCTGCGCTCTCGTTCACTCCTTCTTCCCGCTGGACTTTGATTACAACACGCTGGAACCAAAGAACCGCAAACAGAACCTGGAGCAGGCGTTCACCACCGCAGAGTGAGTACTCTGGAGTATTTGTTCTATGAGTAGAAGTATGAGTAGCTCAAGGTAAAGGAAGTACAATTCTTCTTTTAAAGGAACCACTGTTTGGTTTCTTCTCAGCGAGTATTTTTGATATTCAAATCAGAAAGGTGTTAAAAAATAACGCAAGGCTAAAATGTATTTGCTTTATTTCATGGTCGACAGTATATATGTGCAGACGATTAAAAAAAAGCCGTACAAATAATACTTTTCCTTTTTAATATGTTTTTTCTTTTCTAAATATGAATCATTGTTGAACATTTGAAAATAAAAAGGGACGTTATTTTGTTATTATATATTTTTTTCCCATTTAATTGATTTGTTTTCAATTACATCATTTTTAAAAATAAGTAATTTATTTATCTAACAATATGAAAAAAGTACTTTTTCTAAATCTAAGGTATCTTTGAAATAATTCTGTCCTTAAAATGTGTCGATTTTTTAAGAAATGAACTGAACATTTCAAAATTAAGATTTTTTATTTTACATACAGGTAACTTGAAGAGATCGAGTACATCTCTAACTCGTATTTTGCAATCCTGTTGTCTTTCAGCAGGAACCTTTTGGAGTATTTACACTTTATTTATTGTGCGTTTCAGGAAGCAGGCGGACTGTCTGCGTCTGATCGAGGTCGAGGACATGCTGGTGATGGGCGACAGGCCGGACGCGATGTGTGTGTTCACCTACGTCCAGTCTCTGTACAACCACCTGAAGACGTTCGAGTAACTCTGTATCAGAGGAGATTATACATTAAAGGTCACCTATTATGCAAAATCCACTTTCTCCATGTCTCTTCTACATCAACATGTGTCCCCTCTTCTCCATGTCTCTTCTACATCAACATGTGTCCCCTCTTCTCCATGTCTCTTCTACATCAACATGTGTCCCCTCTTCTCCATGTCTCTTCTACATCAACATGTGTCCCCTCTTCTCCATGTCTCTTCTACATCAACATGTGTCCCCTCTTCTTCATGTCTCTTCTACATCAACATGTGTCCCCTCTTCTTCATGTCTCTTCTTCATCAACATGTGTCCCCTCTTCTTCATGTCTCTTCTACATCAACATGTGTCCCCTCTTCTTCATGTCTCTTCTACATCAACATGTGTCCCCTCTTCTCCATGTCTCTTCTACATCAACATGTGTCCCCTCTTCTCCATGTCTCTTCTACATCAACATGTGTCCCCTCTTCTCCGTGTCTCTTCTACATCAACATGTGTCCCCTCTTCTCCACGTCTCTTCTACATCAACATGTGTCCCCTCTTCTTCATGTCTCTTCTACATCAACATGTGTCCCCTCTTCTTCATGTCTCTTCTACATCAACATGTGTCCCCTCTTCTCCATGTCTCTTCTACATCAACATGTGTCCCCTCTTCTCCATGTCTCTTCTACATCAACATGTGTCCCCTCTTCTTCACGTCTCTTCTACATCAACATGTGTCCCCTCTTCTTCATGTCTCTTCTACATCAACATGTGTCCCCTCTTCTTCATGTCTCTTCTACATCAACATGTGTCCCCTCTTCTTCATGTCTCTTCTACATCAACATGTGTCCCCTCTTCTTCATGTCTCTTCTACATCAACATGTGTCCCCTCTTCTTCATGTCTCTTCTCCATCAACATGTGTCCCCTCTTCTTCATGTCTCTTCTACATCAACATGTGTCCCCTCTTCTCCATGTCTCTTCTACATCAACATGTGTCCCCTCTTCTTCATGTCTCTCCTACATCAACATGTGTCCCCTCTTCTTCATGTCTCTTCTCCATCAACATGTGTCCCCTCTTCTTCATGTCTCTTCTACATCAACATGTGTCCCCTCTTCTTCATGTCTCTTCTACATCAACATGTGTCCCCTCTTCTTCATGTCTCTTCTACATCAACATGTGTCCCCTCTTCTTCATGTCTCTTCTACATCAACATGTGTCCCCTCTTCTCCATGTCTCTTCTACATCAACATGTGTCCCCTCTTCTCCATGTCTCTTCTACATCAACATGTGTCCCCTCTTCTTCACGTCTCTTCTACATCAACATGTGTCCCCTCTTCTTCATGTCTCTTCTACATCAACATGTGTCCCCTCTTCTTCATGTCTCTTCTACATCAACATGTGTCCCCTCTTCTTCATGTCTCTTCTACATCAACATGTGTCCCCTCTTCTTCATGTCTCTTCTACATCAACATGTGTCCCCTCTTCTTCATGTCTCTTCTCCATCAACATGTGTCCCCTCTTCTTCATGTCTCTTCTACATCAACATGTGTCCCCTCTTCTTCATGTCTCTTCTCCATCAACATGTGTCCCCTCTTCTTCATGTCTCTTCTCCATCAACATGTGTCCCCTCTTCTTCATGTCTCTTCTACATCAACATGTGTCCCCTCTTCTTCATGTCTCTTCTACATCAACATGTGTCCCCTCTTCTTCATGTCTCTTCTACATCAACATGTGTCCCCTCTTCTCCACGTCTCTTCTACATCAACATGTGTCCCCTCTTCTTCATGTCTCTTCTACATCAACATGTGTCCCCTCTTCTCCACGTCTCTTCTACATCAACATGTGTCCCCTCTTCTCCATGTCTCTTCTACATCAACATGTGTCCCCTCTTCTTCATGTCTCTTCTACATCAACATGTGTCCCCTCTTCTCCATGTCTCTTCTACATCAACATGTGTCCCCTCTTCTTCATGTCTCCTCTACATCAACATGTGTCCCCTCTTCTTCATGTCTCTTCTACATCAACATGTGTCCCCTCTGTGGAAAGAGACTCTGAAAGTTTCAGGAACAAAGATTTTCTCTCTTTTTGATCCATTTCTATAA
>JAULUE010000473.1:0-10210 GCA_036324585.1 Champsocephalus esox
GTGCACAGACATTTGGAGGGGCTATTGCTCTAAACTGAAAAAGGTCCTCCCCTCCCGAAAAAAAAACACAAGACCTTTTGAAAATTCTAACTTGTTGTTAATGTAAAAGGTTAATGAAATAAGAACACATCACTCATTGCAAGTGACACTCAGTTGACTTTTATGTCCAACTGCTATATTCGTTATTCAGCCTGTGTTCAGTTCAGCCTCTCAAATGTGCTCTGAACTGGAGGCTTGGGGTTAGCCCCCAACAGAACATGAACTTCTCTCAGCACAGACACAGGCTTTGCATTTATCACTGATTGGTTGTATTAGTGTACTCCAATGTATGTAGTTGCTTGACATAATCACAGTGCTTCACCTGAAGCTGCCCTGCTGGCACCTTTTATCCAGCTCTGCAAAGTTGCAGTCCTTTTAGCTGCCTCCTTCAGATCTCTCTCTCTCTGCTTCAGTCTCCTCTTGAAGGCATTCTTAAGCACAGAAATGTAACATTAGGCTATGCATAAAATAACCAAATGATTATTACATTAACTAATTTGAACAGTAATTCACATCATCATCTCATAACAAAATAAGCTAAGGCAAGTACTTGCATTCAGTGACTTGAATTAAATGGGACCTATCATGCAAAATGCACCTTTGTACGTCTTTTATACATGAATATGTGTCCTCGGTGTTCCAGGGAACTCACCAAGTGTCAGAAAACACAACCCTCTCTATTTTCCTCCTTCGCCAAATCTCTAAAAAAGGGGCTGCAACGGATCTGAAAAAAACGTATCCAGATTTCAACACTTTTCTACGTCACAGAGAAGTCCTCGGCTTATTGGTCAACTCTCCACCTATCAGGGGAATGAGCCACGGCCACGTGCATTGCCAAACCTCTCATTCGCATATAGGCTATCGGCAGGCTAAATAATCAACCCCAGTCACATCTGTGTTTTTGCCTGCTCTTGCCAGGATGTCTAAGATAGTTAAACGTTGTGCTGTTGTTGGCTGCAAGACTCGGGAAAGGGGACTGCATGCAATGCCATCAGCGGAAAAAGAAAATAATCTGTGGCTAGACTTCATTTTCAAGGGACATGTGCCAGAAGACCACGGCAGATTTGTGTGTTTGTGTGTTCCAAACATTTTACGACGGACATGTTTATTAACTTCTCTCAAGTCCAACACGGATATGCCTCCAAACTAATGCTAAACCCGGGATCAATACCAACCATCCGGGACCAGGCCAGTGAGGACACATCCAATTCTGAAGCTGTACGTTTTTATTTAGCGGTGTTTTTCCTGATAAAGCTATCTCTAGCTTGTAGCATGTAGCATGTAGCTTCGCCGCATCAATGTCGCCTCAAACCCAAATAGTACTAATCGGTTAGGTGTTTATATGTTTTTGTAACATTTTATTTTGTACGCTCCGCAGTCTTTGCTTTGTCATTTGAATTATCAGGCATTTGCTAACATGTTCAGACATACTGCCGTAAAGGCGATCCGTGTGAAGGCTGTAAAGCCACGCCCTAGGCGATAACACAAGTATTTATTCTCCTATTTATTAGTATTTTGTATCCTCTAAAATCATATTGGGTAAGTTATAATAACAAACGTAATCTTCTGTATGTAAGTGCCTTTTTCCTGCATTATATGTAAAAGCGTTTGTGATTGTAGTCTGTAAGAACGATCAGATATCATCGATCTGTAAGCTAAGCTACGCTACGCTAATGAGACATGCCGTTTTATGCAGCGTTATATGTAAAAGCTTTTGTGTGTTTACTTGTTTGCGCACATGAATATAAATGGGGGTGTGTTAGGATACAACACTGTGTGTATGCGAGGGGGGACACACACCACGAGTAAAACTGAGCTAAAGCCCTGTCGGTCTGTTGTTGTTGACCAGGCCTTACCTCTAGCAACAGGCTAATTAGTGGCTAGCACTCATTACAGTCAGTCTACTGAGCTCAGCCCCTCTCCAACACATCATCTGCATTGAGTCAGAAACACAGCATGCAGGTTACGGTTCAAAACTAACTCAGATTGGAAAAGGCTAAGCAAAGAGTTTTGCTAAATAGAGAGCTTTGCTAAATAGAGAGCTTTAGCCCCATCTTTTGGGATTTCAGACTATATTTATCCAAATAGTATTTTCTCATCCTGAATACTAAGTTGAGATGATTTTGTTCTAACTATGTGTTCTTCTTTACAGGCCGGCACCTCACATACTTACTAATTAGTGACAATGTGTACATCCTTTGCTATTATTTACATGTGTTTTTATCATGGCGGAAATGAAAGACTACCTGGCAGCCCTGCACTACAATGAAAACGCTGAGCGTGCACAAGCCACTACATCCACTGGAAACCCTCGGTATAAACTGCAGTTCCCAAAGGCCAGGAAGGGAGAATGCAGAGCAAACCCAGTAAAGACTGACCCCACATTCCGTAAGTGTTTAAAATATTTATTATACAACTATTTACAAATATATATTTGTAAATAAATGTATATATTTGTATATATATATATATATATATATATATTAGAAAGAACTTTCAGTTTTTTACATGCATATACTAATCTAAACCACATTTTTTGTTGTGCTTTTTTTAACATTGCACAGCCCTACGTGACCAACTTGATGGACCTCATCTTCGACCAAGTCTTGGTGGACCCTGCACCATTATGAGCGACCTGACAGGGAGGAGGTCATCGCCGGGTATGCTACACGGTTCAATTTGGCTGCTGTCTGAACCCAACATCGACATTTCACGGATCAGGAAACTCCCTGCGTATCCTGAGGACAACGCAGGCCGGAATCACCACTCTGATCCTGCGTCCAAGGAAGCCCCAGCACCAGCTCACAAAGCTTCTGTACAAATATTTAGTGTCATTTATACAAAATACAAGTAGGCTACATTTAGTTTTTTTTTATGGGTTCAAAGAACCGTTGATTTTGACAATAAAGTTCCGAGTTGATATCAAAATGTGTCGTGATTATTCATGTTTGGATGGGTAAAGAATATTCTGATTTCAAAAGCATAAGGTTGTGTGTGGACTTTGTTGTCGTACACATGGGTGTGTTATGCCATTGCTGTGTAGTATATATAATAGTACATGTACAATGACAGAATGAAAGATTGCATAAAGCCATATACACCACCATTTATTTCCATGAACAATATTAGCATTCGTTTTACAATTTCAGTCAAAACAAACAAACCACTCACTGCTCTATTTGCCTCAACTGTAGTCCACCATGTTCAGCTCTGTAAATATTCAACGCATTCTGCGGGGAGAACATATTCAGGCGCACAGGCTCCAATCCAGGATGGTCCACCATACAGGTTACAGAGTCCTCAAGTTACTGCATCCGTCTTGACACATTGTGATAAACATATTGAATGACATGTGAAAAATGTATTTAAACAGACAACTTAGTGAAGCTATCAAAATGTTACCTGTGGTATCTCCATGCAGCACACGTTCTCCGTTCAGAAGGCATCGTGGCGCAATTTGCACAAAGAAGTCAATAACTGAGCTTTTAAAAACACATGATCTACACACATTGCTGACAACTGAGGTGTTGTTGGAGTTATACTTTTTATCATCCTAAGTTATTCAACTTTCCAACGGTTGTTGCACGATGTTGGAAGAAAAGGACTGTAAACTATTAATAAACGCAATGAGGCCATTGTATATATGCTGAAAATATGAATGTCTCCCTTTATAAATATATATATATATATCGCTGTTTTTGCGTTACAAACTGTACACATTGCATTCTTGCTAATTAGCCAAAATATGAACGGAATAAGGAGCACGCATCGTAACAGAGTAAAATAAAAGACAACAGCTTGTCAGCTAACCATTCAGAAACGTCCTGCTGCAACCGAGATGTTTGCACCTCCACCAAAACCTCCGCTGCTTCAGGGTCAGTCTCTGGATCAAATTGATAGTATGCTTGAACACATGCATTGCTCTGAGATGACATGTTTATTCCACACTCGTAATCACAGCAAGCATGGTAACGTGACTCTCGCCGGCTCATGCCCCCCGCTTCTGCAGGGGGGCGTGGTCAGCTACAGGGGGGCGTGGTCAGCTGCAGGGGGGCGTGGTCAGCTGCTGCTCAGAATTTTCAAAGACAGGCTTGGAATAGAGCAAAAATTAGCGAAACGAGGCATGGCTAATCAATGATCTGTTTGGTATTTTGAAAAATAAAATGTATAAATATACCTTATATAGGTATATGTCATATATAGGTATGGTCATACACTATATCATTTAAATATAGCATGATAGGTCTCCTTTAAATGAAAACCAGGGATATCTTTTGTTTTGCGGTCCATATCTCATTAAAAATATCTAATGTTAGTAACTATTAAAGAAAGAATGTGGACAATTCTGTTTTAATGTAGTTTGACCATTGTAAATGCTGTGCAGACATGCTGATAACATAGGGCTTCTAACTAATTACCTTAAATAAACTCACTTACTTTCATTAATGAAACCAGTACAATACGCATTATTATTATTCTTATCATTCTTTATGAGCGCAGTAACGGTAAGGTATCTAATTACTTATGTGTTTAGTATTCCATCACTTAATAACAGAGATGGTCAAACTGAAGTAGAGACATGGCAGAAATCCTACAATGAAGCGGGAAAGTGAAAGTGTTCTCCGTGAGAGGGCGATCAAGAAAAGAGAGCGAGCGGTGAGGGAGTTTACAGATGAAACGACACAGAAAGACAGAAGCACAACAACAAGTATATTTAGGTGTTTTTTTTTAAATAACCGACGGTGTCAAGAGGAAGTAAAGTCCCCTGGTTGGTCCCCTATACTCTAACTGCCATGAGAAAACTTAAAATCAATTTTCCAAAATCCAACACTAGAGGTGGTCTTACAAACATATTTAAAAACGGGGACAGATTGACCCGGGGATTGGCCACCAAAGCCAGGCGGGCATTTGGTCTGATCACCATGAGGCCTTTGCTTCCAGCCGTTAGATTGTAAACAAAGTCACGTTACTGGGGGCAGATGACAGCGCTGACTTCCGGTGTGTTTCCCTCAGCGAGACGCTACAATACTAATTGTGGCCAGGGGTGGCCGACCCGCCGCCTAGTTTCATACGGCTCTTCAGTTCATATCGAATTGTGTGAGTTTGGGGGAGAGACACTGACTCCTGACTCGTGTTGCACGGTGTACCGATACTTGAAAGGTATCGCGATACCCTGCCGTTAAAAACGTTACGATTCCTCCGTTTCATTAGTGTCGGTACTTTAAGAATGACGGGGAAACAGTACTCCGGTGAGAAAGCGCCGTTTTGATAAGAGCCGTGTGTGTTCAGCGCTCTGCTTCCACTCCCTGCACTGCAGCCGTGCCTGCAGTCCCGTCCCGCCAACGGAGCCCCGCCAACGGAGCCCCGCCAACGGAGCCCCGCCACGGAGCCCCGCCAACGGAGCCCCGCCAACGGAGCCCCGCCCCCCCCTGAATGTGTTTAAAAAATATATATAATTTTTTTTTAAAATATATAGCACCAAATTGCAAATAATCTATAACTACTGTCACTATTCACACTGAACATGAGCTCTTTTATTAAATAAACCAAATGCTTTCATTTTAAATTGTGAGTTTAGTGTTTTTGTCCCTAAGAAACACCGATGCATGAATCAATAACAATAATCCACAGCTCCTCTCTCTGCTCCAGAGGATTTAAAAAATATATATCCCAATGCCACACAAACGCATCAGTGACGTTGAAATCTTGTCTCCAGAAAACAAAAAACTGAAACAAGCGGTATCAGTGACGGTGTGTTTGATGTGGCTCTTTGCAGTAACATAGATGTGGCTCTTAACCTCTGACTGGTTGGCCACCCCTGCTTTAAACTGTAGATCAATACTGTACCTAATTAAATCACTACCAAATTCACACATGAATAAAAAGCTCTAAAAGAATAATTGGTCAACACGATGAAAAGATTGAAGAATGTTTTCTACTCTGTACTCCTAACTCCAAAACACCCACTGCTCAAAGATCTCCTATCATGCAAAATGCACTTTGTGATGTCTTTTCATACATAAACATGTGTCCCCGGTGAGTCCCCGATGTGTCGTCCCCGATGTGTCCCCGGTGTGTCGGGGAACTCACGCAGCGTCAGGAAATAAAAACCTTTCTCTTTTCCTCCGTACCCAAATCTCTAAAAACGGGGGAACAACGGAGCTGATCCAGATTTGCGTCCGATATGAGGATAATATCTGAAATGTGGACCCACGGGTCCAATCAGAAACGTTGCTGTCAGAAACAATCCCGACTGTTTTGGAAGTAATATGGTCAGTGTTTACATTAGCATGCTAACACTCAGAGCTAACCTGTGCTGGAGAGCATGGCTGCAGTCGAATTGTCCATTTAGCTCAGGAACCTTCGGAGTGAAAGGACCCGGAAGTCCCTCAGTGGCAGCCATGATAAGTGCCGTTCCAATTCTCTAGAATGATGAGAATGATAGGAAAGGAGGTTTCAAGCTTCCTTTATAACCTCCTTTAGCTTAGGAACCACTGGACCTCCCTCACCGAGAGGAGAGGAGAAAGTGCTGCCCCACAATGCATTGCAGCCGCAGCATTTGACGTCACTCAACAGTCGGCCGTTCAAGGAAACAACCGATTATGACGGAGAAATGATATCATGAAAGTTACGGTGCTTATTAAGCATTTTAAAACGTATGTGGTAAGTTACAAAGTGCTTTGTTCTGAACGTTCATCAGTATTATAATAAAGAGAGAAATATGAACGTTAGTTTTTACTGAAATGATCAAATAAAGTCTCTCAGTCTTCACTGAGCTGTGTGCGGGTTTGTTCAACTTCTAAAGATGTCTGAATGGTGATATACACAGAGATAGATGTTAAGGACTAACGTTTATAATAAATACATCTGTATTGATTTAAGATCTTTAGTTCATCAATCATACGTATTGGGATCATTGTGTTAACGTGGACCGGAGGGAGAGGGGGACGAGCAGAAGTTTCACTTTCCTTTTTTATTTCAATTCCAGCTTTGGTCATGAAGAATCTGTTTCTCTGTTGTCCCGTTCACAAAGCAGAGCAGCAGCATCAGAGCACGGTGCAGAGTCTCTAGATGAGTTCACAGCAGTCCCTCGTTCTTATTGAACATCCATGTTGTAGTCCGCTGTATAGAAAACTGTGGTTTCCATGGTTACCCCACAGCAGCAGACGCACATTCAGGACGTCCGCTGGCGCATCATAAACACGTCGGATAGTGAGAGTGCATTCGGATTCTCTAAAGTACCGCAGTCTCTTCTCCTAAGTCCTTTTGGATTCTCCTATCCACTATCCCTTAACCCCGTGACGTTTCACTCAGAGATCAAGGAATAGGAGATAGGGTTAGAACTTAGGAGCTGATTTTTTGGAGTATCCGACTGCAACCCGTGTGTGTGAACCTGTGCTGGAGAGCATGTGTGTGAAGAAGCAGGAAGTAGAAAGGAACTCACCTTGTGGTGTAACCGGGAGAGAGAAATCCTTTGAGCTCCAGACTGTTCCAGAGCCTTGATGATCCATGATATGGAGTTTCATCACGGCAGCATTTAGTTTAGACGGTAGCTGCCGGGTCCCGCATGAGCTCAGACCCTCCTCTTTAAAGCTTTATCCCCAAATCAGCACTTTAGAAACAGGAAGTGGAAATAGAGGGATATGAGGCGTGGTTAGAATGATCTTCATACATGTTTGTTATGTATGTTTATATATCTGAGACCTCTGCTATTGCCTACAAATAGCGTGAATATTTCCATCATGTCTCCCCCTTTTATCCCACAGTACCTTCAGTGTGTTTTCTAAATGTACTTTAATAGTTTCCTCTTTACTGCTGTAACACTCCTATGTACTAGGTTGCTCTCAATGAGAAGTAGAAGATAATATAAATAGAAAAAACAATATTAAATTAATATAGCCGGCATTTTATTAAACCTTCATACAACGCTTTCACAAACCCCTCATCCACCCAAGTGAAACCCAATCTGCTATCATGGACAAAACAACGATAATCGAACCCGGGCAGTCTGTAGTTTCCCTCTCTGGTAATCCAATGACCATCAGTCCTTTTTCTGGAGAGTGGAATCCTTTATAATCCTTTCTCTGGTGAGGAAAGACAAAAAAGTGCAGCTCCAAAGACTTTCGTCGGTTCTGCTAGTTCCTGGGTCCCCGCAGCATCAAAGATCACACAAACACATCACCAAACAATTCACACACACACACACACACACACACACACACACACACACACACACACACACACACACATTGAGTCTCATTACCAACCGCACCTGGCCTGCTCTTCCTCTCCCCCTATTACAGGGTGAACAACTCACTGCATTATTTGAGTGGGTTACATTGCGATTATTATTTACCAACTGATTAAATCATGGGTAATAAAACGTAATAAATACTTATTTATCAAGTCAATTCAAGTTCTTTAAATTTGGTCCTTTTTTTTGTGTGTGTTTCTGTGAAAACTCACTCATTTCGGTTCCCTTTCCCGTCTCCTCTGGTTTCAGGCCGCGGCCCCGACCTCCTCACTTCTAATCGACCAACTCCTCTGGTTCTGTCTTGTCTTCAGCGCTTGAATCCATCCGCTGTAACTCTTTCGACAGCCTTTGGCCCAGTTACATCTGCAGCCCACATCAGGCCACTGTTCTTGCACTGCTTTGCATCTCATCTCCTCCTTTAAAGTCTCTTTGCTGTTTGATGGAGGGCGGGTTCTGCTCTCGTGTGCCACACTTTGCTCTTGTGCTAAACCTCGTGGCTCAGCTTGGAACTTCATGCCGTGTCTGAGGGACTGATGAGAGTATCTCTCTGTATGTCAGCAAGCCGTTTCGTTCTGGATGCCTCAGGTGGAGATGGTTCTGGCTGCAGTTCTGGGTGCAGCCTTGATGTTGTTGTTGTTGTTGGTTCAGCTCTGGTTCAATGGAGAAGGAGGAGTCTCCTGCTGGGTTAGGTCTGCTCTGGAGGGGTCGTAGCCGTCTAACGCAGAGGAAGAGTCCAGGTCTCGGGACACATCACCTAGAGTCTTTTTCTAATCATACTGTGTGTCTTGGTTGTTAAATGGCAGCTAAACAACAACATGTTGTCCCCTAATGATATGACAAAAACTCCTTCTAAAGATTATTTCAACCATTGTAATATTTACTGAAAATAACTTATAGGATTTCATATTTTAAATCCTACTGTTACTTAAAACAATAGTACAAACCTGCAGAGCATACTAACAGATCACAGAAATGTAAATGGACTCAAGAATAGGCCTACGTTTACTTCATATCATACTTATTAGGTTTCGTGAACATTTATTCATAT
Organism: Champsocephalus esox; assembly: GCA_036324585.1. Lineage (NCBI taxonomy): Eukaryota > Metazoa > Chordata > Actinopteri > Perciformes > Channichthyidae > Champsocephalus > Champsocephalus esox. The sequence goes on from JAULUE010000473.1 coordinate 9,342, forward strand.
TATCTAAATGCCTTGTTCATGATCTAGTCATGTAAATTGTTCGAGTGTGAAAAATGTGTTTTTCTCTATGTATTTACACTCAGGATTCTTGAGTGTACTCATCTCCTGGTGCTGTTTCTAAAAATGTTCAATTCCCAATGTTTTGTTCCAGCTTCTGTCGAATCGGTTCTAACTGCCGTGCTATGTCTGGAAGGTGGCAGTGCAGGTACACAATGTGTAAGATGGTACCAGTATGTTCCTGTTTTCATTTTGATCCGGAGTGCATGTGGAGTGCGGTTACAATTTCCCACGGTCCACTCCATTTCTCTGTTTGTTTTAATTGTACCCAGTTGCCTGGTTCAACAGAAGTCTCTGGTGTGTTCTCTGCTGTCTGAACCTGTGGAGACAACACTTGGAAAACATTGGTCAAGGCCCTGGCCTAGGCTTCCGCCTCAATTGTTCTAATGTATAACACTGGTTCTCCTCTGTATTAGATTAGATGAGATTAGATTACTTTATTGTCATTACAAAAATGCAAGCACAGTGTAACGAAATTTAAGGGTGGTCTAACCAGATCGCAAAACAGTCAGTTACATACACATTTATCAGAAGTATATACCAAAAAAATGATACAAAAATAAAGGTAAATAGATGAGAAATGTATAAATAGGAATAAATACACAGATAATAATAAATAAATACAGTGAATACAGAATTGCGCTTCAGCACAGCACACGACAACAACGAGGCAGTATGGGACAGCGTGGGGTTCATTGTCAGCAGTCTGACTGCTGAAGGGAAGAAGCTGTCATGTCTCTGCAGGCCACCAGGGAGCAGCGCAGACCGGAGGACATGGAGCTGCAGGAAGTTAACCTGGCTGTCATGTCTCT
>JAULUE010000474.1:0-10179 GCA_036324585.1 Champsocephalus esox
ATATACAACATTGGCGACGAGGATTATGGATTCTCTACTATCACCTCTCTCCCCCGTTCCTCGCACTGCCGGGCGAACCGCCGATTCCGTGGGTTCGCTGGCTTGAGTCCTTCGAAACGTTCATAGTAGCCGCGGGGCTAGCTGAAGCTAACGACGACAGGAAGAAAGCCCTGCTGATACACTCACTGGGCAGCGAGGGACAGCGGATTTTTCGGACTCTCGGACTCGCTCCGAAATATGCGGACTGTGTTACACTGCTCACTGGACACTTTGCTGCCCCACAAAATGTTATGCTCCGGCGGATTGTTTTTCGGCAACGCCGGCAACAGGCGGGTGAGTCCGTCCACCATTACGTGGCTGATCTGAGGGGACTAGCCAGCCTCTGTAAATTCGGGGCGCTGGAGGATGAACTAATACGGGATCAGCTGGCTGAGCACACTAACAGCCCGACTCTCAGAGAAAAGCTGCTAATGATGACAGACAAGCTCACTTTAACAAGAGCAGTGGAGGTAGCTTTCCAGCTTGAGTCAGCAGCAGCCTTAGCATCCCAGCTAGCTCCCTCCTCCGGTTCTTTTCCCCACAGATCCATGCTACTAACTCAAACGGTGGCGCTACCCATGGAGCCTCACAGGGAGGTTTTCCCTGAGGACAACGTTGATGTGAACTTTGCAGCACGCCAGCGTACGGCAGCACGCCGACCCTGTGATAATTGTGGCTCATCATCGCACCAGAGTCGAGCTCCAAACTGCCCTGCCAAGGGACAGAGGTGTCAACGCTGTGGCAGACAGAACCATTTTGCACGGGTCTGTCGCCCCTGCAGCCGACGGCCCACCTCCACGTACGCCTGGGCCACACGCACCGACGACCATCCACTCCGTGGGCGCCATCTCCCGACGGCTAAAGTGCTGCACGGTGGAGCTGGATGGGGTCTGCCTCCCGCTGCTGCTGGATACGGGGGCCTCCAAGTCCCTCCTGAATGTTTCCACGGTCCGGCCTCTCTTTCCGCTCCGAACAATCACCGCCGACGCCGAGGATTTGTACGGGTATGGACACTCTAAAATTGGAATGGCGGGCACAATCACCTTGGCTGTGCATTACGGGACTAAGACTCTCCCCGCATTCACCTTTCAAGTGTCTCACCAGGGGGCCAACCTCATGGGTTTTGATTTGTTTTGTGAGTTGGGTTTCACCCTTGTGGACAATTCTGGGGCCGCTATCTTGTCTGTTGGCTCGCCGTGGCATCAGCGCTGGCCTGCCCTGTTCAGTGGTTTGGGCTGCCTCACCGCCTTTGACCACCAGCCCCTCCTCAAGCCTGAGGTACACCCCGTGATTCAGCCCATACGCCGCCTGCCTCTCGCCCTGCGCGACGACGTCACCGCCGAGCTGCAAAAACTCTTGGACGCGGGCATCATCGAACACATTGATGCTTCCCCGTGGATTTCAAACCTGGTGGTGGTGAAGAAGAAGTCAGGGGGCCTGCGCCCATGTATCGACCTCAGGCCGGTGAACAAGGCCGTGATACCCGACAGGTATCCGCTGCCCACAGTGGAGGAGCTAGCCGCACAATTCTACGGCTCTTCCATGTTCACGAAACTAGACCTTCGTCAAGGCTACCTGCAGGTTCCGCTGCACCCTGACAGCCGCAGCCTTACATCTTTCGTGACTCATGTCGGAGTGTTTCGCTACACCCGCATGCCTTTTGGCCTCAGCTCGGTCCCCAGCTGTTTTCAAAAAATCATGTCCACCATCTTCGCCGGCATCCCGGGCGTGGTCGTCTTCCTGGACGACATAGTGGTTCATGGTGCTACACCAGCCGTTCATGACGAACGCCTGGCGAGGGTGCTGGACGTCCTCGCCAGTCACAACCTCACACTCAATGGGGAAAAGTGCACCTTCGCTGTTCCAGCCATCGAGTTTGTGGGGTTCCGCCTGACCGCCGACGGCCTCAGCCCGTTACACTCCAACGTAGAGGCGGTGCTGCGCCTGCCTGAGCCGTCCTGTCCGGCTCAGATCTCTTCGTTTCTGGGGATGACGGCCTACTACCTGCTAGGGCTGTGCATCTTCACTGGTCTCACGATTCGATTCGATTACGATTATCCTGTCAACGATTCGATTCGGTTCGATATCCAGGTGCATCCCCCGTTGCATCCCGATTCATACCAATGCGTTGCATCCTCAATTTTCTATATTACTGCACATGGCTTATTTTTCATCAATGCATACATGCAGTAAATACATATGAACTCTCTTTTTATTATTTAGAAAGTGCTTCAGAAATCAATAACATAAATGTCTTGACATTAATTTATAAACCAAAATAAATGAATTGTATAGGTCTAGCCTCCGTGTGTGAAGTTGTTCCATCCTCAAAAACAAAAAGCTAATGCTTCTGCAGTCGAGCTGCAGCTTCTAGCAACGGTCTTCTGTTAAGAAAGGACGCTGAATGTCCTGAATGTGGCATCACACACATGACTTGAGTCTGAACACAGCAGACAACAGAAGTCTTTACAACAGCATATAACTAAAATACTGCATGTGGGTGCACACTTACATTCTCTGTCTCACTGTTGCATACATCCCATGAATGTATGAGATTAAATTAGCTTCATTATATCTCAGTGATTAAGTGAATAACAAAGTTTCTATCGGGTCACTGTCAGCCTGTCACTCATTATTTTCAGGGAGGGGGCGGGGCTTGGAGGAACGGAGAGGAGACGGTGATCGCGGAAGCTTTTTTCCTCCTGCCTTCACAAACTTCACACACGTATATATCGTCTGAAAATTGCTAGAGGACATTCATACTTTGCAATCCAAGACTTGATTAAATCCACCAAAAACCTGACATGATTGTAACGCGATTATTTTTGAAAAACATAAATCCCTGTCTGTGTCTCTGAGCCGCAGCGACACGGAGTGATTCAGAGCGGGTCTTCTGCTGCTGGTTCTGGACTGGTGTTCTTGTGTTGGTGGATAAAGCAGACTGCTCCGTGTTCGGTGTTGCTGTGCCGCTGTCACGTCTGTTCCCTGATCTCTGCGTCACCGACCGATTTGATAATAAAGTGACAGAAAAAAGGTTATAGTAAAGCCGCGGCCGGAAAATCAGGAAGCAACGTTCCTACTCTATAACCGATTATCTTCCGTCACTGCATCGAGACCGAATCGTCCACGTCTACATCGCAATGCATCGTAGAAACGATTATTTTCAACACCCCTACTACCTGCGCTTCCTTCCTCAGTACTCCTCGACCACCTCCCCACTACGTGAACTCCTGAAACAGGACGCGGTCTGGGAGTGGACCCCGGCCTGCTCTGCCGCTATTCGCCAGCTCAAGACGTAGCTCACCTCAACGCCGGTGTTCGCATTCTTTGACCTGAAGAGCCCCACGTTCGTGACCTGTGATGCGTCCAATACGGCAATAGCGGCGGTGCTTTCCCAGATCCTGATTACGAAGGAGGAACCTATTGCGGTGAGCACGTTGTAACTTCCGGTTGTTGTTGTCATCTGCCGGGTAACCCGTGTGTCTGTTCTGTTGCTGATAGCTTATTAACTTAAACTTAATCGATCGTTTTAAAACTCTTGATCACGGCAACTGCCTGACGTTGTAATCACACGTTACTACAGCTTAAGCACTCACAACTCTCCTTCTCTTAGCGACTGTAACTCCACAGTTGCCTACACTCTTTTCGGGTTTGCTAACGGTAGCTACTTTAGCTTGATAGCTAGCCATGGCTCTTTCTCCACCCTCTGGTGCTATTTCCTGCTCTTCCTGTCTCATGTTTGGTTACTTCCCGGCCTCCCTTACTGGTAAGGATACATGTGTTAAATGTAGTATAGTTGTTAGGTTGGAGGCGGGAATCATAGCCATAGAAGCCCGGCTCCGCATCTTAGAAAGTAACTCAGCTAAAGTAAAGCCCATGTTAGCCAGTGCGGACCGGCCAAAGGTAGCTCCTCTTAGCCGTCCCCCGGCAACTCCCGAGCAGCAGGGAGACTGGGTGACTGTTCAGAAGGGGCATAAAGCGAAACCCGCAGGTCCCCACCAACCCGTTCACGTATCTAACAGATATTCCCCACTCAGCGAGACACCCGCTGAGAAGCCAACTCTGGTTATTGGTAGCTCTATTATGAGACACGTGAATTTAGAGACCGAAGCCTCCACAGTCACATGCATTCCGGGGGCCAGAGCGGGCGACGTTGAGGCGCATCTTAAACTGCTGGCTAAAAATAAACACAAATACGGTAGGATTGTTATTCACGTCGGTGGTAATGATGTTCGTTTACGCCAATCAGAATGCACCAAACTTAATGTGGAGTCGGTGTGTAGTTATGCTAAAACAATGTCGGACACCGTAATCTTCTCTGGTCCCCTCCCCAATCTGATCAATGATGACATGTATAGCCGCATGTCATCATTTCAGCGCTGGTTGTCTTGGTGGTGCCCAGCAAACAATGTGGGCTTCGTAAATAATTGGACAGCCTTCTGGGGAATACCTGGTCTGATTAAGAGAGACGGCATTCACCCTACTTTGAAAGGTGCAGATCTCATTTCGGCAAACATTGCAGGGCTTTGTGGACGTAATCCATGACAAACTGGAGTTGAGACCAGGAGGCAGAGTCGCAGTCTTACACGCTTCTCTGCGCTCTCTCCTAGGCAGTCACCCATAGGAATCCCGAACCCAATAAAATACCCAATATTAGCGGTGTGTGTGTCTGCCCAAGGACAATTTAAGGTAAAACCTAATAGAGGTGTCATACATAATAACCTAATAAAAGTAAATGTAACAACTACTACAGTGCAACAAAACAGGAAGATTAAATGTGGTCTCTTAAACATAAGATCTCTAGCATCTAAAGCAATATTGGTAAATGATTTAATATCAGATTATAATATTGATATATGCTGTCTCACTGAAACTTGGTTGAGACATGAAGAATATGTCAGCATAAATGAGGCCACTCCACCCAGCCATGTCAACACTCATATTGCTCGAGGCACGGGCCGAGGAGGTGGAGTTGCAGCAATCTTTGACTCAAGTTTACTGATCAATACTAAACCAAAATGTAATTATACCTCTTTTGAAAGCCTCGTTTTTAGTCTTACGCATCCGACCTGGAAAACTTTGCAGCCAATTTTATTTGTTACAGTGTATCGTGCACCAGGTCCTTATTCAGAATTCTTATCAGAATTCTCTGAGTTTTTATCAACTTTGGTTCTTAAAACAGACAAAGTAATTATCGTAGGTGACTTTAATATTCATGTTGACGATGATAAAAATAGCCTTACTGTTGCATTTAACTCTATATTAGATTCTGTTGGTTTCTGTCAGAGTGTAAATAAACCAACCCACTGCTATAATCACACTCTCGACCTTGTTCTGACTTATGGTATTGAAATTGAGCAACTATTAGTCGAACCGCATAATCCTGCTTTATCCGACCATTTCTTAGTAACTTTTGAAGTACTGTTACTAGACTACAAAGCATTAGTCAAAAGCTCTTGCAGCAGAAACCTATCCGTTAGTGCTATAGCCACATTTAAGGAAGAGATTCCACCAATACTTAACTCGATAGCATGTCTGCATGTAGTGGAGGAAACTTATACAAAATGTACACCACCCCAAATTGATCATGTTGTTGATAGTGCTATAGATGCGCTGCGAATAAAATTAGACTCTGTTGCTCCTTTGAAAAAGAAGAAAATAAAGCAACATAGATTAGCTCCATGGCATAATGCCGAAACCCGCAAAATAAAGCAAAAGTCTAGACAACTTGAAAGGATATGGCGTTCCACCAAACTTGAAGAATCTCGTTTAATTTGGCATATTACTCTCAATGAATATAAGAAAGCACTGCGTAAAGCGAGAGCAGCATACTACTCTTCATTAATAGATGAGAATAAGAATAATGCAAGATTTCTTTTCAGCACTGTAGCCAGGCTGACAGAGAGCCACAGCTCCATTGAGCCTTCTATTCCCACAGCACTCAGTAGTAATGATTTTATGTGCTTTTTTAACGATAAAATTGTTACTCTTAGAAACAAAATTAATGACCTCTTGCCTTCGACCAGTATAATGTTATCAACAGCTCCTGGAATCGTAAGTTCTAATATTACACGAGATAGTAAACTAGAATGCTTTTCAGCCATTAACCTTGAACAATTACATTCAATGATTCTCTCTTCTAAACCATCAACGTGCATGTTAGACCCAATTCCAACTAAGCTGTTGAAGGAAGTTTTTCCATTAATTAGCACTTCTTTATTAAATATTATGAATATGTCTTTATTATCAGGCTATGTTCCACAATCATTCAAAGTAGCAGTGATAAAACCGCTTCTTAAAAAGCACAACCTCGATCCAGAGGTTTTAGCCAACTATAGACCTATTTCTAATCTTCCGTTCCTCTCAAAGATTCTTGAGAAAGCGGTCGCAAAACAGTTGTGTGATTACTTAAAAAACAATGATTTATTTGAAGATTTTCAGTCTGGCTTTAGAACACATCATAGCACAGAGACAGCTCTGGTTAAAGTCACAAATGATATTCTAATAGCCTCAGACAAGGGACTTGTCTCTATTCTTGTTTTGCTCGATCTCAGTGCTGCATTTGATACTATCGACCATGATATCCTATTGCAAAGACTAGAGCACTTAGTTGGCATACAGGGAACTGCTTTAGGCTGGTTTAGGTCCTATCTATCTGAACGCTCTCAGTTTGTACGTGTCAACGATGAATCTTCCACGCAAACCAAAGTTAGCCATGGAGTGCCACAGGGCTCAGTGCTCGGACCTATTTTGTTCACATTATATATGCTTCCGTTAGGCAATATTATAAGGAATCATTCTGTAAACTTTCATTGTTATGCGGATGATACTCAACTATATTTATCAATTAAGCCTGATGAAATTAATCATCTAAATAAAATTCAAGACTGCCTTAAGGACTTAAAAACGTGGATGACCTTAAACTTTTTGATGTTAAACACGACCAAAACTGAAGTTATTGTACTTGGCCCGAAGAATCTACGAAACAAATTATCTAAAGATATACTAACTATGGATGGCATTAATTTGGCCTCCAGTGAGACTGTAAGGAATCTTGGTGTTATATTTGATCAGGATTTATCCTTTAACGCCCACATAAAATCAATTTCAAGGACCGCCTACTTCCATCTACGTAACATTGCAAAAATCAGGCATATCTTGCCTCAAAACGATGCAGAGAAACTAGTCCATGCATTTGTTACTTCTAGGCTGGATTATTGTAACTCTTTACTATCAGGGAGTACCAAAAAGTCAATCAAGTCGCTTCAGCTGATTCAAAATGCTGCGGCTCGTGTACTAACCAGAGTTAGGAGAAGGGACCACATTACTCCTGTTCTGGCTGCCTTACACTGGCTCCCTATAGAACACAGGATAGAATTTAAAATTCTTCTTCTCGCCTACAAAGCCCTTAATGGGCAGGCGCCATCTTACCTTAAAGAACTCATTATACCCTACTGTCCTACTAGGGCATTGCGTTCCAAGAATGCAGGGTTGTTGGTTGTTCCTAGAGTCTCTAAAAGTACAATGGGAGCCAGAGCCTTTTCTTATCAAGCTCCACATTTGTGGAATCAGCTTCCAGTTTGTGTTCGGGCGGCAGACACCCTATCCGTTTTTAAGAGTGCGCTTAAGACCTTCCTTTTTGATAAAGCTTATAGTTAGGGCTGATTAGATTCAGCCCCTAGTTTTGCTGATATAGGCTTAGTTTGTCGGGGGACATCTTACTTCTTCCTTCTCTCTGTCTATACCTGTGTACTCTCATGTTCCGATTAACCCAGCTTCCCCAAATGTCTTTCTTTTTGGGGTCTATATATGCTGGGATCCGGAGTCATGGATGATCCTGCGGTCTTGTGTCCTGGATCGCGAGCGCTGGATCTTGAGTCGTGGCTGTGGTCCTGGATCATCGGTCCTGGATGGATATCCTCGTGGATTCATCTTCCTATTATACACACATGCATTTCCAAACATTTGGACTACCTATGTTGCAAATGTATTATCTTTTCAATTTACACACGGCATCTATTGCACGTCTGTCCGTCCTGGGAGAGGGATCCCTCCTCTGTTGCTCTCCCTGAGGTTTCTCCCATTTTTCCCTTTAAACTGGGTTTTCTTTGGAAGTTTTTCCTTGTACGATGTGAGGGTCTAAGGACAGAGGGTGTCGTATTGTCATACTGATATTCTGTACACACTGTGAAGACCACTGAGACAAATGTAACATTTGTGATATTGGGCTATATAAATAAACATTGATTGATAAAATAAACATTGATTGATCCAGGGGGGCACAGAACGCCCGGTGGTGTCCCTCAACTCGGCCGGACAGAAATACTCAGTGGGGGAGCGGGAGGCGCTGGCCTGCGTCTGGGCGTGCGAGCGGTGGCACATGTACGTGTATGGGCGGCATTTTACGTTGCGTACTGATCATCAGGCTCTTACAGCCCTGCTTGCTACATCGGGGTCGGGGAACAAACCGCTGAGGATCTACCGCTGGTCAGAGAGACTCCTGCCGTATGACTTCACCACAGTGTTTACTCCCGGCAGGGAGAATGTGGTGGCTGACCTGCTCTCCCGTGTCACCCCTACCCCAGCGCCCAGTGAGGGCCCCGACGCAACAGAGTCAGAGCTCATACTCATGCTCCACGCCCCGCTTCAGGCCGCGGTTTCCCTGGATGACCTTCGGCTCGCGTCGGAGGAGGACCCCACGCTCTCCCAGCTCCGCACTTACATCCGGGAGGGATGGCCTGCGAAGTTCCCGGAGGAGCTGGCGTCTTTTCATCGGGTCAAGGACGAGCTGACCTGCTGGAACGGTGTCTGCGTGGCTCGGGGCCTCCGCACGTTCGTTCCCATCGACCTCAGGGCCCGTGTATTGTCTATGGCGCACGAGGGCCACCTGGGTATCGTGAAGGTAAAACAGCGCTGCAGGGATTTGGTGTGGTGGCCGGGCATAGATCGAGATATAGAGACAATGGTGAAGGAGTGCACGGCCTGCCTGGTCAGTGGCAAAACTGGCCCGCCACTCCCACCGCCCCTGCAGCCCTTGCAGTGGCCACACGCGCCTTGGGAGCACATGCAGCTGGACATCTGTGGGGAGATGCATTGCGTCCCGCACCGCCAACGCTTCCTCCTGGTGGCCTACGACCTCCATTCGAAATGGCCAGAGGTGGTCGCCACAGGGTCCGTAACGGCTCGGGTGGTCACAGACTTCCTCTCTTCTCTGTTTGCTCGGTGGGGCAGTCCTAATGTTATCACTACGGATAACGGCCCACAATTTATCTCCTCTGGGTTCGCCACCTTTGTGGAAGAGAGGGGGACTAAACACATCCGTACAGCTTTCTACCACCCGCAAGCAAATGGGGGGGTGGAAAGGTTCAACCAAACCCTAAAGAACGGGATCAGAGTACACCTGGCAGATGGTCTTCCATTCTCAGCCGCGCTGCTTCGCACCTTGCTTCACTACCGGGCGACGCCGCATTCAACTACCGGCAGCTCCCCAGCCCTCTTGATGATGGGCCGTGAGCTGCAGCTCCCTTTGGATCGGCTACGGGCCCCGGCGGCCGTCACGCCAACAGCCACACCCTGCCAGAGTGCCAGGGTTGCAGAGGCTCAGCGTCGCATGAAGCAGCGGTTTGACAAGAGACGGAGGGTGAGAGCACCTTCCTTCACAGTGGGAGACTGGGTCAGGATTCACCGTCCTAACCGGGACCACAAGCTGCTATCCTTCTAGACGGCGCCGATGAAGGTCACCGCTCAACTGGGGTCAACCACTTTTCGTTTGGCCGACGGATCATGGTGGCATGCAAGCCGGCTTCGGAAGGTGGCACCGCCCCCCATCGTGGACCCAGGGCCCAGGGAGGACGGGGACTTTGTTTTTCCTGATGAGCAGTTGCAGGGTCCAGCCGGGTTCCCACCTGAGCCGGTTGAGCCAGTGGTTCGTTTTGAAGCTCATCCGGCCCGTGTCCGGGTCAGACCAAGATACTTGGAAGACTATATTGTGAGCTTGTGACTCTCAGGGGTAATGTTCAGAGCATAGTCTGTTGCCCACATGGCTATGCTGGTGACTGGCAGTCTACCCAGTTCATCTAGAGTAGATAGCTAAAAGTTAATTGGGTTCCTTGTGGGGAGGGGTAAATGTTATGTATGTGT
>JAULUE010000475.1:0-10174 GCA_036324585.1 Champsocephalus esox
ATAATTACATGCAACAATGAAATAACTGCTCAGCGTCTCCACCACAATCCCAATCTGCTGTCTCCTGATTTCCTCCCCTCTGCATAACACCCCATCACACATACGGAACACAACGCAGAGTCCCAGGGTGTTAAGAGTCTGTTTATTTAAATGTCCTCCTCTCTACTGGCCAACACAGGGAGCATATGCTGGCTGTAGAAGTTCTCCAGGAGGAGGAGATTTCCATGCCATGCAGGGTCTTTGGGGATGAGGATGATGATCGCCTCCTTCTGGTCCACACAACAAAGTAGCAGAGACTCCGGTCTGTGATGTGCAGCTGCCCTTGGACTGGTGCCAGTATGGGAGATTCTCCTTGAGAATATATGACCCACCCTCCTCACGGAGACAGAAGGATGGTAACTGGACTGCCTCCGCGATGGTCATGTTCATGTCACCAAAATCCTTGAATCAACACACAGCAAATAAACTCAAATGACACAACGAGATGTAAAAGGAGATCACACATACAGTATAGACCAGGGGTGCCCAACCGGTCGATCGTGGGGAGATTCCCAGTCGATCGCGAGATGTGTCTAAAAATAGAACAACAATATTCTGTTTTATCGTTAATGTACTATAACATAATCTTCCTGGGCCAGAATAATGCACTTGAACGCATCAAAGCTTTGTGATTGGCCGGCGTGTATGGAGTCAGATTTGGGTCAATATTCTAGCGCGTAAGACAAGCTACTCACGAGCGGAAAATGTGCTTTTACACGCGCATAAAATGACCCTCGCGAGCGGCTCTGCGCCCGCGAGCGGCTCTGCGCTCGCTCGTGAGAGAGACAGCCCACTCGTATGGAGTCAGATTTGGGTCAATATTCTAGCGCGTAAAACAAGCTACTCACGAGCGGAAAATGTGTTTTTACACGCGCATAAAATGACCCTCGCGCGCAGATTAAACCCCCACGAGCGGCTCTGCGCCCGCGAGCGGCTCTGCGCCCGCGAGCGGCTCTGTGCTCGCTCGCGAGAGAGACAGCCCTCTTGCTCGCTCGCGGGAGTGTTCAGCCTCGCGGAGTCTGTCTACATGCGCGTGAAAAGTTTCTGGCACTTTGGGGCGGAGCCACTGGACTTTGATTGACAGCTGCAAGGAAACCCGGAGTTGCCAGGTTTGATAAATGCCTGAACTACCAAGAGCCGAGGAGTGACGGCAGCAAAATCAATTGGACGAGATTGAATGGTAAAGTTGTCCATATGTGTATATATAATTGTTGCATGTAAGTGATATATTGGTTATAAAAATAGTTTTTTTATTTGCTTGATACAAAAGGACATTCTTTATAACCAATTGCTTTATTATCACACATTTGTAATATTTGTATGCTAGAACTTTTTGTATTCTTTTTGAAAAATAAAAAATAAATAGCTCACTTGTCATTCATTTGTATCCTTAATTATCCATCCAACACTGAAAAGGTGGTCCTTGTGAAGAGTCTCATCACTATATTCCCTCAGCTGAAAGTCATTTACAACAATAGTTTGCTGAAGATTAAGTTTGTTTTAACCAAGGTATAAGATTTTTTTAGGTGTGATTTTATGAATTGTCTATTTTGTCAACATTTGAAGAATTAGACTAATGTTTTTAAATCTTAACAATTCTTTTCTTAATGACATATTGTGCTAATGAAATCCTTGTAAATAAATGTCCAATGAATATATTCTTGCATTCGATTTTTTTAATAAAAACCATATCCACCACCTGGTATTTCCAGTAATCGTCATTGACACACAATGTGCAGATATAACACAATCAAATGTTAATTCTGGTTAAAGAAATATAACACAAAATGTGCAGAAATAACAAATGAGTGTGTTCATCTTAGTTACACATGTATGACACTGTGTAAAATGTGCACATTGTGTGTTAGGGGCATGTAACATATTTTGTGTGTAAAAATGATTTACACATAAATAAACACAACACGTGTTGTCCCTGAGCACACTCTGTAGGTGTGTTGAAATTCAACACATGCTGATGTGTCATATTTGACACATCCCTTCTAAGAGTGTACAGCAGACAGTAGCTAGCAATTTTCGACCGATACAGCCCACTCAAAAATATATTGTTTTATATAAAATAAATGTTTATATATATATATATATATATATATATATATATATATTAGCTGTACACTTTACGAATATAATAGTTTTTTATGGAGAACTTTACCATTCAATCTCGTCCAACTGATTTTGCTGCCGTCACTCCTGGCTCTTGGTAGTTCAGGCATTTATCAAACCTGGCAACCCCGGGTTTCCTTGCAGCTGTCAATCAAAGTCCAGTGGCTCCGCCCCAAAGTGCCAGAAACTTTTCACGCGCGCGTAGACAGACTCCGCGAGGCTGACACTGATGCGAGCGAGCAAGAGGGCTGTCTCTCTCGCGAGCGAGCACAGAGCCGCTCGCGGGCGCAGAGCCGCTCGCGGGGGTTTAATATGCGCGCGAGGGTCATTTTATGCGCGTGTAAAAGCACATTTTCCGCTCGTGAGTAGCTTGTTTTACGCACTAGAATATTGACCCAAATCTGACTCCATAGCGTGACCCCATGTGTCGAGTGGCTGGTGGGCAGTGGGCAGTGCACTAGTTCGCTAACGTTGTCCGTGTCAACCATTGTCAACACCAGGAGTGACAGTCCGCACACACACAAGAAGCAACACATATATAATTTTCACTCCGAGTGGGAGGATGATTATTTTTGTATCTATTCCAATTCAAAGTCCATCTGTCTCTGGTCTGCAATGCGAGCGAGGCTTTATCGAAGAAGGGTAATTTAGGAGCGGCATTTCAAAACAGTGCACAAATTCCCTCCTGATTCTGCCCTACGCTCCAAAAGGGGAGGGGCCTAAGAGGACAGCTAAATACACAGCAGTCCATTTTCACCAGGCCTAACAACAAGAGCAAGGCTGCTCCAGAGCATCTCATCGTGTCAGTCACGTTCTGGAGGAACACATGAAGTCTTTCAAAGATGGTAAAGTTGTGAAAGAAGCATTCCTGGAGGCTGCCGATGCGTAATAAAAATAACAGAAGCATTTCAACAGGTTTTTGATATGATAAAAACTCAAGTTAGATACCGTTATTAATCAGCTGTAAGTTTTAGTTTGTTTGAACTTATTCATTATAATTATTGTACAAAATGGTATAAGAATGCAAACTTAAATTGATTATAGTCTATCATCAATTCAGGTTAAGAAACTAGTGTTGCTTGCATCCTATTTTAAAAAAGGCATTTATTTTTATAATCTACGAAAATGCAACAAAAAAAGGGTTTGATTCTATTATCTTAGCTTCAGATCTGAGTCGTCTTATGAGTAAGCCTCATTTATACTTTTGTAGCAACACTATTTTTATATAATGGCAAAGAAAGGGTTCAGAGTATTTTCTTTATCCCTGGGTCATATGTGGCAGCACTGTGCAATGTTTCTTGAAAACATTACCCACTGTAGTGACGTGTGGATCAACTCCAACTCTGTATCAACAACACTGTTGTGTAACTTCAGTTAAATACTTGTATGTGTGTAGATTAGAAAGAGGTAAGATAAAGGATCTGCAGTATTTTATGAAGTATTAATCGTACAAAGGTCAGTTTTATACAAGTAGAAGTGTGTATTTACCTGGCAGTAGGCTGTCAGTAATGGCTACGCCTCTCTATTTGGACTGGTAGATCTCAGCAGACTGGCAACTTTAAAAGTAGCTCTCGGTTCAAAAAAGGTTGGGCACCCCTGGTATAGACTATACTGTAGTCGATATAAAACTTTCCGCTTCAATCTGAAGAGCAACTAAAACAAAACACGGGAGTGTACCTTGTTCTTGTGAACACTAATGTTATCCACAGCATACACAGAGACCACGAAGGTGTCTTAAGGAGAAAACTAGTTCCTGAAACAAAACACGTTAGTGTACCTTGTTAGCTAATGTTAGCTAGCTGACAATAACGTTACACATTGCACTCATATTACTCACCAACATCTTGTAAAGCCGGTCCCGCTGCTCTTACAGAACCGACTAACTCCCCTTTCGTGTATGTACAGCTCTCAACGTGTCCAGACTTGTAGTGATGTTCACCTCGTTTTATACTTTTATTCTCATTCTGAAAGAAACAGGTGAAATTTGCTAACGTGACGGCCATCTTTGTGATGGTGACGCGTATTGTGCGAGACCAGAGACCTGTACTGCCCTACAAAGGCAAAAGACCTTAACTTCGATTTTAGTCGAAAATGAGTTATTGTCATTTTTGGAACATTAAAGAACTGCTTTATCATGTGGACAAATATCTTGAGTAAATGTTGTTGTTTTTTGGGAGAAAACAGTGTGTGCTCTTTGCCGTAACTTCCAAAAAGCCTAGAGAAGCCAAGGCAGAATCCCGTAACATCAGTTACGGTTCTTTGTCTTTGTTTTGCTGAACTCCAGAACGCTCAAATTGAGTTACGTTACTCTGCCTTTGTTTTGATGCGCTTCAAATTGAAGTTACTGTTTTAACCGCGCTGGAGTTACGGTGTTATGCCTTCTGTCATCAAAGCATTTGACACACAGTAAAGCAAATATTGTTGCAGTGGTTGTTTTAACTTATCTTTTAAGAATGGCTCATTGCTCTCGAGGTAAAATGTTGGTGGAGAAGGCTTTGAAACGCAGACACCAAGATCAAGGTAAGAAAAAGATTAGAATACAAGATAGATTGATCGATAAATAAATAGACAGATAGCTAGATAGAGGGCCTAGCGTTACTAACGCCGTTAGCTAGTTTAGGCGTAACACTATCTCTCTGCTGACAGCCCGCCAGTATCATGCAGCTCGCGGATCCAGTAATGAGTGACCCGAGAGGAAAACTAAACATATCTATAACTAGTTTAGGTAGCCTAGTTTGAGAGGTAATTAAAATAGCTAGGCTACGTGTGGTATTCTAACCTGAAGTGTGTGTGTTGCTTCACTCATCGCTGCACTGCAGGTGATCCAACCCAGTCTCACGGCATTTCGTGTTCACCATCACGATTTTTAATCTATTGATTTGTGTTCACCATCACGATTTGCCCCTTTTTTTCGTGTTGCACAGCACGCTTTTAAAAGCAATGTATTTCTACTGGTAATGTGTTTCGTGCCTGCAGACTGCAGCACGTCTTTTTCTCCGGTCGGGTCGTGGAAGACCGGAAGCTGTGTGGTTCATAAAAACATGTTCTTACTCAATATCAAGCCACAGTTATTGCTTTTATTTTAAATTGTATAATTTCGGACTTTTGTTGTCGTCTGTGAGGAAAATAAATGGGGCTCAGAGCCTCAGGATACTGAAATCTGTATTTTTTTAAATCTTTTTTTCCTTTTAATTTGTTATTCTTTTCAAAATAACACACTGTTATTTACTCACCAATAACACACAATTATCCTTGCTTTTATTTATTGGTTTAATTCCATGATCTCGGGCTTTTTTGGCGTCCGTCAGGAACTGAATTTCAAAATAAATATAACAGGAAACAGACGTAGGCATTTCGAGCGATTACCCAATATCCTCAGCTATGGTTTTAAGCTCACTGATTGGATGTGTTAGACGCAATGCATGCTGGGATTTGGTGTTTATATTATATGAAATCTGGAAAACATTTTAAAAGTATAAAATAATACTTAATTCCGAGTGCTCTTACTTTTCTCTTTGAAAGTCATCATATAACGGCATTGTAATACAAGGTTCGGCTGCATTACATACTACAGATCTGCCGTAGTTATTTATTTAGAGAGCCCTGATGAGAAGACCTTTGGAAAAACTGGAAGAAATGGCGCCGAAACTGAATACTTGACGTGGATCATAAATATATCAACAATTAAACAACATCTTCAATTTCTCTTCACACAATACGTCTCCTTGCAGTATCAACACTAATTCGGCTGACTTTTACATTTGATCTAATTCATAGATAGGTTATATTTACACCATAACGGTGCACAGCTGATAAAAAAGGACTGTAGTTTTCAAAGATATTACTGATTTTCTTTGAATGTAAGAATGTAAATACTGAGTCTGAAATAGTATAGCAATATGCTGTAAAATGATGTAAAAGCATGCATAAAACTATACATCTTCAGATGTTGTACATACACATTAATAATACAAAGTTGTTATGGCTGTGTGCACCTTGTGTGCACCTCCTAGTGGTTTAAAGCACGTTATTGAATTATTGTTTGTATGTGTTATATTTGATTACAAAAATATTAAGATACATACTTTCATAGGGGGAAAGTATAAATATAGAAATATAGAATATACAAAATCAAGAAGATAATATAAGTGATCTCTACAATAAAACAGTTTAGTGCAGGATGTACACAGATATTAATAGGAGGAGGTGCAAAACAGAAAAACGGATTAACCTTTATTTAAACATTAAATATTAAATATTAAGCCTGACAAAGTAATTCACGTCTAATATATTGCTTTCCTGCAATGTTAACTATGTTGAAGCACTTATTTTAACTGATATTATACACATTAATTTTACTCTTATGTATGTAGATAGAATAAGAAATGTGCAGAATATGACAGTTTAATGGTGGAGGTACACACATATTGATAGATGTCTTGTAATGCACTGTTGAGGAACCTGTGACCCAAGTTTTTCATTCATTGCATAACTACACCGTAGTTGTGTATGATATGTCAATAAACCTTTGCAAATCTTGAAAGGGATGTGCAAAATAGCCATAATATACAGTCTTTAATTAACTATTAGTAGAGAATAACAAGTAATGAATATACTTTATTACTTGTTTCCATTCATGTCAATTGCAGATACATGTTTAGTCTTCTCAAGCACCAACTATCAAATATCTCTCCTGATTGTTGGCACTTGACAATCACCTTACCTGCATTTTACTCAGGTGTAACTAAAGTCTGATTTAAGGGTTGTTTATATTTCACATAATTAATCAGAATCTGCAAAGTAACTCAAATAAATGCAGTGGAGTAAAAATACCAGGTTAACCTCTGAATTATAGTGGAGTAGAATTACAAAGTAGCAATGAGCTGTCGTGTAGGTATATATTAATGCTGCGCATTATGGACACAAGTGATTTTTACCCATTTATTAATTATATGTTTTACATTTGATAACACCAATGTGTTTAATAATGGCAACTTCTAATTGTGGGAAAAACGAAAACGTTCAGTAGAGACGTCCCAAAGAACATTTTGCGAAACACAATAGCCAGCATGTGTAGTTCTGGGGGGGTGTTCGATTCTAGTTTTGGATAATCTGGCGTGGTTTTCGTTCCATTTCACACAGCTGTTTGACGCTCTGCGTAACCTTACGGGAACTGTAGTCCTAAACGATAGCTGGGGATTATGGGTAGTGTAGTGTTTTCGGCCATCCTAAACTCAGAAATGTTGACAATCGCAATGATGCTCGAAATGTCCCTTATAGGCCTACGTCTGTTTCCAGTTATTTTTATTTTGAAATTCAGTTCCTGACGGACACCAAAAAAGCCCGAGGTTATGGAATTAAACCAATAAATAAAAGCAAGGATAATTGTGTGTTATTGGTGAGTAAATAACAGTGTGTTATTTTGAAAAGAATAACAAATTAGAAGGAAAAAAATATTTAAAAATACAGATTTCAGTATCCTGAGGCTCTGAGCCCCGTTTATTTTCCTCACAGACGGCAACAAAAGTCCGAAATTATACGATTTAAAATAAAAGCAATAATTGTGGCTTGATATTGAGTAAGAACATGTTTTTATGAACCACACAGCTTCCGGTCTTCCACGACCCGACCGGAGAAAAAGACGTGCTGCAGCCTGCAGGCACGAAACACGTTACCAGTAGAAATACATTGCTTTTAAAATCGTCCTGTGCAACACGAAAAAAAGGGGCAAATCGTGATGGTGAACACGAATCAATAGATTAAAAATCGTGTTGGTGAACACGAAATGCCGTGAGACTGGGTTGTGTGATCATGAAGAGCTGCGTGTCGACTCGTCAGCAGCAGCTTATCTCTCTCTCTCCCGTCAGATTAGACTTCACTCGCATTTATGTCCATATCGATCAGATCTAGCTAATTATATGAATACCTGCTTATTAAAAGACACCTAAACAATAAGCGCCGCTATGCAACAGGGTGAGGCCACAGAGTATCGCGCAGCATTATGCATTTGTTTACATCCCCACCCGAACCCCGAGGCATTACCAACAGATCACCGCACAATCAACCCATACAGGACATCTCTTTCTCCACATTAAGTGTTAGACATTAGAATTGACTATTCTTGTCTGTCACACACTCTTCTTGTCTGTCACATACTCGTTTGTCTGGCACATACTATTCTTGTCTGTCACATAAGTGGCGCAACTGATGCGTTATTGCGCATATTGGCTACCCGTTCATTTGAGGATTCATTTTAAAACTCTTTTATTGACTTTTAAAGCCCTCAATGGCCTGGCCCCGCCCCACCTCTCTGAGCTGTTACACAGATACACCCAACTCACACTCTCAGGTCAGCTGATCAGTTGCTCCTGAAGGTGCCAAAAACAAAGTGTAAGCGCAGAGAGGACCGTGCTTTCTCTGCTGCCGCCCCTAAACTGTGGAACGACCTGCCCTTGCTCATCAGACAGGCTCCCACACTGTCTGCTTTTAAATCCCGTTTTTAAAACCCAACTCTTCTCCTTAGCATTCAGAAACAAGTAGATTGTTGCTTTTATTTGCTTTCAGTGGTCTATTGTTTTTATTATATGGCTGTTATTTATTTTTTAATTATTACGTTTATTCTGGTTTGTTTTGTGTTTGTATCTTATATTTTAAATGTATTTATATTATGTTGTGTGAGCTTATCTCACTGTACAGCACTTTGGTCTGAAGATTTTTAAAGTGCTATATAAATAAAGTTGGATTGGATTGGATAAGGGGAAATTATTTTTGACCGGACATTTTGACCGGAGAGATTTAGATTTGCCGGTCTTCAGCATATTTTACCGGTCATAGTCCGGTAATTACCGGCTAACGAGAACTCTGATATACATTGAAAGTCACAAAACAGTAAGATTAAGAACGGGGTGCAGGTTAATTAATGTGAATTTCTATCAATTAGCCCACACTGCATTATTCAATATACTATATGTATGTATACTATATGTATTTAGAAAAAAAACTGATGGGTGACAGTCACAGATGGGTATGTTTACAAAGGCCTATTACAATATACATTTTCCATGCATGTCTCCAATTATTACTTTATTTATTTATTTCAGTTTCTTGTGTGGATGTTCCTTGCAAAATTCAGCCAAATGCAGCCAAAATGCAGCCCCCTGCTGAAGAACTAGAAGAGAAGGAGTGGACAATTCTGGACAATTACAATGACATCAGTACTGATGATGAGCTGTTTTACAGAGCAGATGATCTGCTTATCACAAGCACACCTGACTCCATCCTTGCTCCAGCCCTGAAGAGCCCACCCTTCCACTGACTGCACTAGAGCCCACCCCTCCACAGACTGCACTAGAGCCCACCCTTCTACTAACTGCACTAGAGCCCACCCTTCTACTGACTGCACTAGAGCCCACCCTTCTACTAACTGCACTAGAGCCTACTCTTGCTCAAGCCACAGCACCAGACCCCACCATTGCTCCAGCCCCAGAATACCTCACCCTTGCTCCACTGACTGCATCAGAGCCTGCCATTGCTGAAGCCACAGTACAACAGCCCACTCTTGCGCCTCCCCCAGAGCCCACTCATAAACCACAAATAAGACAACCATGTGGCCCCAAATGCAGAAGAAAATGGTCTAAGAAATGTTCAGAGGACAGACGAAGAGAAATCTGGGGCAAGTACTGGGATATGCCATACCCTGAGAAACGTTCCTTCATGTTTCACAGTGTATGTCAGGTACCGACCGCTAAAGTCTGTGGTGATGGAAAACCAAGTCGGCGGGGCAGGTCTTTCATCTACAGGCTGAACGATGAAGACCAGGTCCCACAGCAGGTGTGCAAAATGTTCTTTCTTTCAACTTTAGGGTACCACCCAACCAACGACAGCCTGGTCCTTTCAGTGATGGGCAAAGACATCTCAACTCCTCTTGCTCCACCGAAAGATCAG
Organism: Champsocephalus esox; assembly: GCA_036324585.1. Classification (NCBI taxonomy): domain Eukaryota; kingdom Metazoa; phylum Chordata; class Actinopteri; order Perciformes; family Channichthyidae; genus Champsocephalus; species Champsocephalus esox. The sequence goes on from JAULUE010000475.1 coordinate 10,105, forward strand.
AGAGGGAGACATGCACCAGCCAACAAGCTGGACCAGAAGCCATTGCATGAGCACATTGAGTCCTTCCACC
>JAULUE010000476.1:0-10173 GCA_036324585.1 Champsocephalus esox
CTTTTGCAAAAACACTTTATTTACATACGATCAATTATACATTCGATCAATAAAGTGCTTCATTGTGCAATAAAATGAAATGAAATGAACGAATCACTTAAAATAGTACATTAAAACCTATGTCTTAAACACTTGTGCAAAGTGCAAATCCTCATCTACCACAGAACACACAATATCCTCATAACACCAACGTTGTTTAAAAGCATCCAAGTCTCCAATATGTTTATAAAAACGATGCTCCAGCCAGAGTCTGGCTCTGATATTACACAGGCAGATCGCTTTTGCCTCTTCCCCTTTCTTATTTTCCACCCTGTTTTTCCTACTTAAATAAATGGCCATTTTTGCTTCGCCAGAGAGGTAATTCAGGAGCTGCCACTTTTCCTTGTTTGTCTTTTTATATGGAGCCCCCATGATAAAAACACTCTCGGTAAAAGCTATACTAAAAAGACTAAAAACCAATGTTAAAAGAGAGAAGAAACCCGTGAGTCTCTTGCACTCTGTAAAAACATGGAAAACAGTCTCTCTAAAACCACAAAATGGACACTTATTAAAAACAGCAGGATTAATAATGGAGATAAAGAATTACAGGAGATGGCACCGTGTAAAATTCTCCACTGGAGGTCGGCAGTACGTTTTTTTTATGGGAGGTTTGTATAAAATCCTCCACTGTGGGCCTGGTCTGCCTCCTGCACCCAGTCTGGTGCTCCACACAGTGGAGGCCCTGTCCTTCAGCACATTTGTGTTAGTCGTCTTTACAATGTTCATGTAAATTGTTTTTTTATCAGCTTTGTGGATGGTCATTTGTCCTTGGTTTGCGACCTTGAGCAGGGGGCCGGTCAGTTCTCCGAGCCCTGGGCTCAGGTAGATCTCCGGGAAAGGGTCTGCTGGGTCCGGCTTGGCTCTTCCCTGTCCATAGCTCCTTAAAAGTCTTTTTTCATCAGGGCAGAGGATCTGGCTCCATAGTTGCAGGATCCTCTCGGCCACCCGGACAGAGTGCAGACCCAGCAGAGAGCCCAAGGCCCGGGCATCGCTCAGCTCCGGCCCCACTGCATCCACCAGCTGCTGAAGGCACAGGGTCTTGGATCGGCACAGCGCCACCGTCAGGCCGGGTGTTTCGCTGCTGCTGACGTCCAACCTGGCTCTGTGAATGAGAGGCTCCCTCAACCACCAGTACAGAGTCAGTCTTTGGACACCTTTTATGGTTAAAAAGGGCCCAAGATTTAAAAACACCCTGATAAAAAGGAGGTAGCCCACTTAACTTTAAAATGTTTAAATCAGTTAAAAACAGAGCAGCATCCAGCCCCAGGTTACTCACGCGTCGGAGAATGCAGCTGCTCACATCTCTCCACACCAAATCAGCCGGGCCAGTCAGATACCTCTGTAAAAACTGTATCCTAAACTGTATCCTCAGTGGCTGTTCGGCTGGCCAGGTGGATAAGGCCCTGTCCCCCCTCCTCTCTAGATAAAAACAGCACCCCCTGTGGCACCCAGTGTAGACCCTCCCAAAAGAAATCCACCAACTTCTTTTGTATTTGGGCTAGTAAGCCTGAGGGAGGGTCCACACAGGTAAGACGGTACCACAGTTGGGATGCCACAAGGTTGTTTAAAACCAACACTCTACCTTTAAAAGACATCTGAGGGAGCAGCCACCTCCACTTGGGCAGCTTTCCCTCTATCTTTCCTATGACGTCCTCCCAGTTCCTCAGGACTATGCTTGCATTACCCAGGAATACACCCAGGTACTTTAGCCCATCTTTCTTCCATAGCATGTTCTGGGGAAGAACTGGGAGACCGCCACTCCACTCACCGACAGTGAGGGCCTCACTTTTCTTCCAATTCACCCTCGCTGCCGATGCTGAACTAAACTCCCTCACGATGTTAACTAAAATGTCTGTCTCTTTTTGGTCTCTAATAAAAACAATGATGTCATCCGCATATGCTGCTAAAACCATGCCTCCACTAAAACCAGGTAAAAACAGCCCTTGCAGTTTGGAGCGTATTTTGTTGAGAAGGGGTTCTAGGGAGAGTGCATAGAGCATGCCAGACAGAGCACAGCCCTGTCGGACCCCTCTACACACTCTAAACGGAGCACACAGCCCACAGTTGAACTTCAGCACATGAAACCGGCGCTGAACCCAAACTTCTCCATTACTTTCCAGAGGAAGCTGTGCTCAACGCGGTCAAAAGCCTTTTCCTGATCTAGAGAAATCAGACCAGTATCAATGCCCAATGAGCTGGAGACCTCCAAAACATCTCGAATTAGGTGGACATTGTCCACCATGGACACAGTAGGTAGGTCTGGTCCCGGTGGATGACCTGCTCCACAGCCCTCCCCAGCCTGGTGGCCAAAGCCTTGGACAGAAGTTTGTAATCCACACACAGCAGAGACACAGGGCGCCAGTTTTTGATTTCCTGCAGGTTTCCTTTTTTTGGTAGCAGCGTGATCACCGCTCTCCTGCAGGACATCGGCATCGAGCCAGAGGCCAGACTTTCATTAAAAACGTCTAAAATGTCATGTGACAAGACGTCCCAGTAGGCTTTATAAAACTCTACGGAGAGGCCATCGATACCAGGAGCCCGCCGTCCCTGCATGCCTTGCAGGGCGGTCTGCAGCTCCTGGATCGTTAACGGCCCTTCGAGCTGTGAGTTGGTCTCCTCGGAGACCTGAGGTAGTTCTTTGCAGAACCCCTCGGACAGAGTTTCCCCCTCCTCATACTCGCTTGTGTAGAGAGTGGAATAAAAGCTCACAGCTCGCCTCCTGATCTGGCTTGGCTCTGTTATTTCCTGCCCTGTGTCTGACAGCAGTGAGTGGATCACTCGCCTCTGCCCATTCTTTTTCTCCAGGCCGAAGAAGAAGCTAGTGGGAGCATCCATCTCGTTGGTGTTGAGGAACCGGGACCTGACTAGTGCACCCTGAACTTTAACGTCCAGCAGGTTGGCTAAAGCCATTTTTTTCTCTTTGAGGATTTCAATATATCCTCGACCTCCTGTGGTTTCACTTATTGTTTCTAGTTCCACGATATCACTCTCCAGGTCTTTCATAGATCTGATCATCAATGATGTCTTGTGTGACATTGAGGGTGTGCTGTTGGCAGAGCAATCTTATCTCAGTCTTACCATGGTCCCACCACTGCCTAAGACTGCTAAAATCTCCCTTTCTCTGCCTAAAAACACTCCAGAAATAAATAAGGGCCTCTTTAAAATGTTTATCAAATGTTAAAACCGAGTTAAAATGCCAATATGCACTTCTGGGTAAAACATTTCTAATAAAAACATTACATAAAAGCAAAGAGTGATCCGTAAAACCAGCAGGTGATATGCTGCACATTTAAAACATATTAAAATGATGCTTAAAACAATAAAAACGATCTAGTCTAGCTGATGAGATTCTGTTCTCTCTGATGTGGGACCAGGTGTACTGCCTGGTGTCTGCGTGCATCCTTCTCCATACATCCACCAAGCCGTGGGAGTGGACCAGCTGGTGGGAGTGGACCAGCTGCCTCAGAGCATGCTGGGATGCTGGATGGTCTGCATGGTTGCGATCCAAAGATGCATTTTCTGTACAATTAAAATCCCCACCCAAGAATAAAAAATCCCCGCGTCCGAGACGGCACATCGCACGCCACCGCCGACCGCTCAGGAGCAGCGTTGCTGTCAGCAGCAGCGGCCGCCTCCGGAGGGGGGCCCTCTACCACCGTAGCGGCCGCCACCGTGGGTGACACCCCTCCCTCAGCAGCAGCCACCTGCTGCTCCATTACAACCGGCGCACCGGCCGCCGGCGCGGCAGTCCGCCTCGGCGCAGCCACGGGCGGCCTCGGCGCAACGGACAGCCCCGGCACAGCCGGGGGTCTCGGCGCGGCCGCGGGCTGCCTCGGCGCAGCGGTGGACGACCCCGCCGCTGGCACGTTGGACGGCCCAGCCTGCGGATCATCCGGACCAGGCGGAGCCGGATCCCCGCGCCTCGGACAGGCATTCATGGTGTGCCCCTCCTCCCCGCAACCAAAACACTTCATAACTGATGATGTTGCAAAAATCACATAGTCATAATCATCTACTTTAACGTAAAAACGGAGTTTTTTTTGGGACAAATGACCCCTTAAATTAGGACTTCTGGTGATGTAATGGCGCGTTTCCAGTGCAGCGCGGAGCTCGCTTTAATGCTGCGTTCAGACCGGACGCGATGCGAATATTCGCTTCGCTCTAAACGCTCCTATCGCTCTAGATGCTCGAGTTTCACCGCAGCTGTCAGCTGTGTTTACTCGCATCATTCAAACAAGACGCGCTGGCTCGGGAGCTACAGCTACAACAAAATGAACATATTTTACCGTGATTACATTGTAATACACGTTTCTAAATGATGCCGACGTAACAACATACTGATACCGGTTAGTAAAAACCATGAATTAATGCGTTGACAAGTCTGCAGACAGACGGCAGGCGAAAAACCTTTTAGAATGCTTGTTCCCTGAATGGAGCTTGGCTAAGCTAACGCTATATATGCTCCGACCGTACACACTCACAACAACGGCCTACAGACATAAATAAACCAGCGACTGTATTCTCCATGACACAGACAGTCTGTGGTTTGTACTTGTTTAACTTTTGTCTAGTTTCTGAACAGATCGTATCTGTCCCCGGCTGTTTGAAGAGCAAGCATGTGAAACAAAAGATAGCATTTACCTGTTTGCATCCAGCTAGCCATGTGAGAAGCCTTGTTGATACGTGTTGTCTTTTTCACGAGCCTGCTGTGATATATACAAATCGGGTTGGTCCAAGGTCTTTAAGTATCAATTTATCTCCCAAACTTCTCCTTTCAAAAGGATTGGAGAGTAGCTCTTGGGCGGACCGAGGTTCCAGCGACTCCACCTGCACACCATTCTCATCCAAATACTGCGTCACCTTGGTTACTCACGAGTCTAAAAAACAAATCACGTCAACGCACGTAAGCAACATTGGCGCCAACGTGAACGTGACCAAAATATTTGACGGCGCTGATTGGCTGAAATTATGTTTCGGCGGCACAGTTTACTATTGAGACTTTTGCAACCTGCAGGTTGCTGCTGTTTCGCTCGGGGGCTCTGCCCCGTAATGATAAACTAATGCCATGGGCAAGGCCAGGCAGGAAACAGGTGACTTATCAGTAACTTTAGACATCGTAACACAATTTTAAACGAGATTGTATTGTAGATTATACATTTTTTTTTGCTGTAGTTACAGTACATCTCTATATACATCGATACAACATTACGTGTTGATAGAAATCAACACGTAATTAAATAAGACCCCACGGTTTGATGATTGATAGGTGTGTGGGCTGTCTTTCATTTTGACACACAGAACAATGGGGGCTATCCACCCTTATCCACAATGTAAAGTAACTCACAGCCTCTTCTCTCTGTGAGGAGCAGCAGGTTCAGCTTTCAGAACAAAGTAACAAAAAACTGAAATGGCATTCATTTTTTTTTAAATATGTTGTGTAGTAATAGATGTATTTATTTTTCTTCTCAAGAGAGTACCAGAATGTGTATTTTATGTTCGTATTTCAAAAAATCTCCTGGGGGAGAATCTCCCCAGACCCCCCTGCAGGCGTTGGGTTTTCAGCATGTCAGCTCTTTCACAATTCAGTTTTCCCGGGAAATGTAAGTTTCGGGGTTTCTGGTACATCAAATGCCCGCCCAGAGACGTATGTCTGCCGCCGGGTCTGCATCCAGACAGCATCTTTTTTACGGGAGAAACAAGTTTCCCGTGTCTGGACAGTTCTCTACTGAGGAACTCATCAGTTATGAAGGGAGGGATATTAGACAGTACAACTTTGGTTGCGGGAAGCATCAGCGGCTGTACTTGTACAAACATTTCTCTCACCACGATGCCCGTCTCGATGACGCGGTTCGCCTTCTCCACCTGATCCAGAAAGATCACCACTGCGCTGTTCATCCGTGCCAGGGACTTAATGCTGCTGTGCCCGACTATGGAGTCAGATTTGGGTCAATATTCTAGCGCGTAAAACAAGCTACTCACGAGCGGAAAATGTGTTTTTACACGCGCGTAAAATGACCCTCGCGCGCAGATTAAATCCCCGCAAGCGGCTCTGCGCCCGCGAGCGGCTCTGTGCTCGCTCGCGGGAGTGTCACGGCCCGTCTACACTACAGCGCCGAGAGCGTCGAAAGCGCCAAGCAGCTCCAAGCTGCCCATTCACTTTCAATGGGGTGACGTCACGTAGCCGCGCTTTTTCGCCGAACTGAATTGTGGGTAGGCGAGCGAGGCGTCTCAGGCGACCCAGGCGACCAAAAGTTGAACAATGTTCAACTTTTGGTCGCCTGGGCGCCGGAGTAGCCAGCGCCAGCCAATCAAATCCCGTTTCCCAAAATCTGACAGCTGAAGCGCCAGCCAATCAAACCGCGTCTAAGCTGGGAGAGATATCCCGCCGTTCATTTCTATATTTCAAAAAAAGTCGGAGGAGAAACTAACTATCAACGTAGCGAATCACCCGGTTTTGTATGACCAGACCCTCTTCACCTACCGGGATACAAACCGGAGGAACCAGGCATGGAGGGAGGTGGCAGAGACAGTGGGGGAAACTGGTAGGTTTTCGCCTGTTTGGGGAGTTTATATATATATTGCTCGCATAAAATCCCCGGGGGTTTTTGCTTTGTATGTCGGGGGCGGGAGATTCATGTGATTGGTTGTTGGTCGTGTTGCTTGAATAAAATCCCCAAGCTCCAGACACGCCCAGCTCCAAGCTATTTTTGGAGCTGTAGTGTGGACGCTCCGTCAGTCTCGCGGAGTCTGTCTAGTCTCGCGGAGTCTGTCTACATGCGCGTGAAAAGTTTCTGGCACTTTGGGGCGGAGCCACTGGACTTTGATTGACAGCTGCAAGGAAACCCGGAGTTGCCAGGTTTGATAAATGCCTGAACTACCAAGAGCCAGGAGTGATGGCAGCAAAATCAATTGGACGAGATTGAATGGTAAAGTTGTCCATATGTGTATATATAATTGTTGCATGTAAGTGATATATTGGTTGTAAAAATTGTTTTTTTTATTTACTTGATACAAAAGGACATTCTTTATAACCAATTGCTTTATTATGACGCATTTGTAATATTTGTATGCTAGAACTTTTTGTATTCTTTTTGAAAAATAAAAAATAAATAGCTCACTTGTCATTAATTTGTATCCTTAATTATCCATCCAACACTGAAAAGGTGGTCCTTGTGAAGAGTCTCATCACTATATTCCCTCAGCTGAAAGTCATTTACAACAATAGTTTGCTGAAGATTAAGTTTGTTTTAACCAAGGTATAAGGTTTTTTTAGGTGTGATTTTATGAATGATCTATTCTGTCAACATTTGAAGAATTAGACTAATGTTTTTAAATGTTAACAATTATTTTCTTAATGACATATTGTGCTAATGAAATCCTTGTAAATAAATGTCCAATGAATGTATTCTTGCATTCGATTTTTTGAATAAAAACCATATCCACCACCTGGTACTTCCAGTAATCGTCATTGACACACAATGTGCAGATATAACACAATCAAATGTTAATTCTGGTTAAAGAAATATAACACAACATGTGCAGAAATAACAAATGAGTGTATTCATCTTAGTTACACATGTATGACACACAATGTGTAAAATGTGCACATTGTGTGTTAGGGGCATGTAACCCATTTTGTGTGTAAAAATGATTTACACATAAATAAACACAACACGTGTTGTCCCTGAGCACACTCTGTAGGTGTGTTGAAATTCAACACATGCTGTGTCATATTTGACACATCCCTTCTAAGAGTGTACAGCAGACAGTAGCTAGCAATTTTCGACAGATACAGCCCACTCAAAAATATATTGTTTTATATAAAATAAATGTATATATATAATATATATGCAATTTTCGACAGATACAGCCCACTCAAATATATATTGTTTTATATAAAATATATATTGTTTTATATAAAATAAATGTTTATATATATATATATTAGCTGTACACTTTACGAATATAATAGTTTTTTATGGAGAACTTTACCATTCAATCTCGTCCAACTGATTTTGCTGCCGTCACTCCTGGCTCTTGGTAGTTCAGGCATTTATCAAACCTGGCAACCCCGGGTTTCCTTGCAGCTGTCCATCAAAGTCCAGTGGCTCCGCCCCAAAGTGCCAGAAACTTTTCACGCTTTTCAAACTATAAAGTATACATTTTTCAGCCTATACTGTACGTTTGAGTTTTTATTACCTTTTTGTTTATTGTAAAGCATGTGTTGCATTGAAAGGTGCTGTCAATTATTTTAATTATTGTTGCCAGCAATAAAGAAATAGTAAAATAAATAAAAAAATACAATTTTGGTAGGAGTCACAATATAAATCATGGGATTAAAAAATACTCACAAATGTTTGAAGAATGCGGCTTAACACACAAGTTGCTCATGAGATCTATGTACTTGATTTTGGAAAACGTTAACAAACTTCATGGCACATCATTTGAGATATTATCAAGTTGCCACTGTGACAATGTGTAACATCTCAAAGAAGTACTTTAAGTGGTGAAAATATTTGTAAAATATGATACTACATGGATTGTATGATTAAATCTTGTACCGTAAATGTTGTATTAAATAAAGTTAATATTATCGACGTTAGATTAACGTCCATGTAGCTTATTATTGCACTAAGAAGCTTATTGCACTGTGTATGTATATATATATGTATATATATATATATATATATATATACATTACAATAATTATTTCATGCTAAATGAAGCTCTGTTTGATATCACTATATCCTGTTACAGCGTAATATAAGTACATAACGATTGATGTTACATTAGCATAATTACTAGCTAGCTGCTAACTGCCGCCTCGTTAATATCAAATCCATCATAATAACAAGCCATTACCATGGTGTCATGAACGCACGGTGCTGTTACGTGTACGCAAATTGACGTGCTTGATGTGAACGAGCATTTTGGTTAAAGTTGCGCATGCGCTATGAGTGCACAGACGGGTACTTGTCAGGCATGCCGGGTAATCTGTGACGTTTCACTCTCTCAAAAGTTGGGCCATTTTATCATCATGCGCTAATGAGCAACTCTCATAGGCAGTGGCGGCCGGCCCATAGGGGCGCTAGGGGCGCCGCCCCACCTCTTGCCAGATACATATTAAATAAAAAAAAATATTTAAAAAGAAAATATTTAAAAAAAAATATATTTTATATTTTAATTTTTAATGAACAAGGTAAATATCATACAATTAGTATCACAAAAATGTATAATCTACAATACAATCTCGTTTAAAATTGTGTTACGATGTCTAAAGTTACTGATAAGTCACCTGTTTCCTGCCTGGCCTTGCCCATGGCATTCGTTTATCATTACGGGGCAGAGCCCCCGAGCGAAACAGCAGCAACCTGCAGGTTGCAAAAGTCTCAATAGTAAACTGTGCCGCCAAAACATAATTTCAGCCAATCAGCTCATATTTATATGTGACCAATATTTTGGTCACGTGGGCGCTCACGTTGGCGCCCATGTTGGCGCCCATGTTGGCGCCCATGTTGCTTACGTGCGTTGACGTGATTTGTTTTTTAGACTCGTGAGTAACCAAGGTGACGCAGTATTTGGATGAGAATGGTGTGCAGGTGGAGTCGCTGGAATCTCGGTCCGCCCAAGAGCTACTCTCCAATCCTTTTGAAAGGAGAAGTTTGGGATATAAATTGATACTTAAAGACCTTGGACCGGACCAACCCGATTTTTATATATCACAGCAGGCTCGTGAAAAAGACAACACGTATCAACAAGGCTTCTCACATGGCTAGCTGGATGCAAACAGGTAAATGCTATCTTTTGTTTCACATGCTTGCTCTTGCCGGGGGACAGATACGATCTGTTCAGAAACTAGACAAAAGTTAAACAAGTACAAACCACAGTCTGTCTGTGTCATGGAGAATACAGTCGCTGGTTTATTTATGTCTGTAGGCCGTTGTTGTGAGTGTGGACGGTCGGAGCATATATAGCGTTAGCTTAGCCAAGCTCCATTCAGGGAACAAGCATTCTAAAAGGTTTTTCGCCTGCCGTCTGTCTGCAGACTTGTCAAAGCATTAATTAATGGTTTTTACTAACCGGTATCAGTATGTTGTTACGTCGGCATCATTTAGAAACGTGTATTACAATTTA
>JAULUE010000477.1:0-10170 GCA_036324585.1 Champsocephalus esox
CCTCCCTCCCTGTCCACTCCTCTACAAGCCCCCCCCCCTCAAACACCCCAAATCAACCATCCTTCCACCTCCTGACATCAACTCTGCCCTCTCACCTCAGACAAACCTCACCCCCCATCAACCATATCCCCACCTGCCTCAACGCCAACATGCTCTCTCTCCTCTGGCACTCCCCACCCAACTCAGCTAAATGTTCCTCACTCTTCTATGCCTCTTAAACCCACACTCCCTCCTCTACGACGCCCAACCAACAATACTCTTAACTCTTCTTATCCTCCCCCGCAATTAAAAAATACATCCACCTTCCACAATCCCCTCCTCACCTACCACACCCACTCACCTACTCTGCAAACCAACAAACCACGTGACACCTACACCCATCAACTACCTCACTCAATACACTAATATACTCTTATCCCCCACATAAATAACACCTCCTCTACCACTCACCATCTCCCTACTCTCCCTCATCTCATAAAACCGCACATACCTCTCATGCTAACCTTCTCTAGACATCTGCCCCCCATCCAACAATCCTGACTCAACCTCCCTTCATCACATCCCTAAACCAAACCCCATCTAAATCCCCCCACTAATACCAACCCCTCCACCATACCTCTCCCGCATTCCCTCATTCTCCACACTACCTCCCATCAATCATATCACATCCAACTACCATAACCCACACAACACAACAATACTCCCCACTCCAGACCCATAACACTACCCCTGGCCCCACTCACTCTGGGCTCCATTCCCCATCACCCTAACCCCACCCCCCCCCCCACAACCACCCTGCAAATAACCACACCACACTCTCCCAGGCCCTGGAAAAACTCAAATCTGACCCCCCCCCCTCCCCATGCCATCTACCTACTCATCAACCACCTCACCTGGCATCCCTCACTCCCACTACCCTAACCCCCACCCACACACACCCACCCACCTCACATAACCCTCACACCTATCCATCCATTCTGGCTACATCCCACTCCCATCCGCTTACCAACTAATAAAACACTCACCCTACCCACAATGGCAAACCCTCACAACTAACATCAACTCATATCACCCATGCACCCTACCCAACACCACAATCCTCTACACTACGCAATATTACTCACCCCTACTCGACCCTCACCCCTACTCCCCTCCCACCCAACACAATCTTACCCACCGACCTCCACAAATCCAATCCAATCATCCTCCCCTATCCTCCCCACAAACCTCCTAACACACTGCACAATCCCATCCTACTGCAGCTAGCCCCCAACCCTCCTCACACAGCTCCCACCCTCACACACCCCCATCACCCTCTGGTCCCCCCACCACAACACCCAAACACACCCAAAACAACCCATCCCCAGCACCCCTACTCCACTTCCACACTCCCCTCCCACCACTAACCCTAACCTCACATCACCCACTCCCACCCACAAACGCACCAGCCTCACACCACCTCCCACACACACACCCCCAACCCACTACCCCCTCACTCAACCACATACACTCCACACTACCACCCCACACAACAATCCCACTACCCACCCACTCCCCACACACCTCACCACCCCCTCTACCACAAACTACACACCACACCCCTCTCCCCACTCCACACACCCACCTCATCACCGCACACTCACTCCTCACCCCCTACTATCCCACCCACCACACCCCACACACCCCCACAACCACCCCCAGCCTCCACACCACCACCCCCTCACACCACCTCCCACCCCCACACCCCGCAACCCACCCCCCTCACACAATCCCCCCACCCACACCCACCCCCACACCCACCCACCACCCACACACCACCCCCCCCACCCCCCACCCACCCCCATCACCCACCACCACCCCCCCCCACCCACCCCCACCCCCCCCCCACCCCACCCCCACCCCCACACCCCCCCCCACCCCACCCCCACCCCCCACCCCCCACCCCCCCCACCCCCCACCCCCCCACCACCCCACCCCCACCCCCCCCCACCCACCACCCACCCCCCCACCCCACCCCCCCCACCCCCACCCCCCCCCACCCCCACCCCCCCCACCCACCCCCCACCACCCCCCACCCCCCCACCCCACCCCCACCACCCCCACCCCCCACCACCCCCCCACCACCCCACCCCACCCCCACCCACCCCCCCCCACCACCCCCCACCCCACCCCCCCACCCCACACCCCCCCACCCACCCCCCCACCCCCCCACACCCCCCCACCCCCCCCCCACCACCACCCCCACCCCACCCACCCCCACCACCCCCCCACCCCACCACCCCCCACCACCCCCCCACCCACCCCCCCCACCCCCACCCCCCACCACCCCCCCACCCACCCCACCCCCACCACCCCCCCCCCACCCCCCACCACCCCCCCCACCCACCCCCCCCACCACCCCCCCACCCCCCCACCCCCACCCCCACCCCCACCCCCCCCCCACCCCCCCCACCCCCACCACCCCCCCACCACCCCCCACCCCCCCCCCACCCACCCCCCACCCACCCACCCCCACACCCACCCCACCCCCCACCCCCCCACCCCACCCACCCCCCCACCACCCCACCCACCCCCCCCCCACCACACCCCCACCCCCACCCACACCCACCCCCCACCCCCCCACCCCCCCCACCCCACCCCCCCACCCCCCCCCCACCCCCACCCACCCCCCCACCCCACCCCCCACCCCCCCCACCCACACCCCCCACCCCACCCCCACCCCCCACCCCCACCCCACCCCACCACCCCCCCCCCACCACCCCCACCCCACCCCCCCCCCACCACCCCCACCCCCACACCCACCACCCCCCCACCCCACCCCCACCCCCCCCACCCCCCCCACACCCCCACCCCCACCCACCCCCCCACCCCACCCACCCCCCCACCCCACCCACCCCCACCCCCACCCCCCACCCCCCCACCCCCCCACCACCCCCCCCACCCCCCACCCCACCACCCCCCCCACCCACACCCACCCCCCCCCCACCCCCCCACCCCACCCCCCACCCCCCACCCCCACCCCACCCCCCACCCCCCCACCCCCCCCCACCACCCCCCACCCCCCACCCCCCACCCCCCCACACCCCCCCCCACACCACCCCACCCACCCCCCCCCCACCCCCCCACCCCCCACACCCACCCCCACCCCCCCCACCACCCCACCCCACCCACCCCCCCCACCCACCCCCCCCCACCCCACCCCCCCCACACCCCACCACCCCCACCCCCACCCCCCCACCCCACCCACCCCCCACCCACCCCCCCCACCCCACCCACCACCCACCACCCCCCACCCACCCCCCCCACCCCACACCCCACCCCCACCCCCACCCACCCCACCCCCACCCACCCCCCACCCCCCCCCCACCACCCACCCCCCCCACCCCCACCCCACCCCCCCCACCCCCCACCCCCCACCCCCCCCACCCCACCCACCCACCCCCCACCCACCCCCCCACCCCCCCCACCCCCCACCACCCACCACCCCCCCCCCACCCCCCCACCCCCACCCCACCCACCCACCCCCCCCCACCCCCCCACCCCCACCCACCCCCACCCACCCCCCACCCCCCACCACCCCCCCCACCCCCCACCCCCCCCACCCCCCCCACCCCCCACCCCACCCCCCCCACCCCACCCCCCCCCCACCCCCCACCACCCACCCCCACCACCCCCCCCACACCCCACCCACCCCCCCCCCACCCCACCACCCCCACCCCACCCCACCCCACCCCCACACCCCCCACCCACCCCCCCCCACCCACCCACCCCCCACCCCCACCACCCCCCACCCCCCCACCACCCACCCCCCACCCCACCCCCACCCCCACCCACCCCCCACCCCCACCACCCCCACCCCCCACCCCCCCACCCCCCACCCCCCACACCACCCACCCCCACCCCACACCCCCCCACCCCCACCCCCCCACCCCCACCCACACCCCACCCCCCACCCCCCACCCCCACCCCCCACCCCCACCCCCCCCCCACCCCACCCCACCCCCCACACCCACCCCCACCCCACCCCACCCCCCCACCCCCACCCCCACCCCCCACCCACCCCCCCCCCACCCCCACCCACCCCCCCCCCACCCCCCCCCCACACCCCCCACCCCCCCCCCACCCCCACCCCCCCACCCCACCCCCCCACCCCCCCCACCCCACCACCCCCCCACCCCCCACCCCCCCACCCCACCCCCACACCCCCCCCACCCCCCCACACCCCCCCCCCACCCACCACCCCACCCCCCACCCCACCACCCCCCCCCACCCCCCACCCCCCCCACCCACCCACCCCCCCCACCCCACCCCCCACCCCCACCACCCCCACCACCCCCACCCCCCCACCCACACCCCCCACCCCCACCCACACCCACCCACCCCCACCCCCCCCCCACCCCCACCCCCCCCACCCACCCCCACCCCACCCCCCCCACCACCCCCCACCCCCCCACCCCCCCACCCCCCCACCCCCCCCCCACCCCCCACCCACACCCACCCCCACCACCCCACCCCCCACCCCCCCCACCCCCACCCCCCCCCACCCACCCACCCCACACCCCACCCCCACCCCACCACCCCCCCCCACCCCCCCACCCCCACCCCCCCCACCCCCCCCACCCCCACCCCCCCCCACCCACCCCACCCCACCCACCCCCCCACCCCACCCCCCCCCACCCCCACACCCCACCCCCCCCCCACACCACCCACCCCCACCCACCCCCCCACCCACCCCCACACCCCCCCCCCACACCCACCCCCACCCCCACCCACCACCCCCCACCCCCACCCCCCACCCCCCCCCCACCCACACCCACCCCCCCACCCCCCCCACCCACCCCCCCACCCCACCCCCACCCCACCCCCCCCCCACCCACCCCCCCCACCCCCCACCCCACACCCCCCACCCCCACCCCCCCACCCCCCACCCCCCCACCACCCCCCCACCCACCCCACCCACCCCCACCACCCCCCCCCACCACCCCCCCCCCACCCACCACCCCCCCACCCCCCCCCACACCCCACCCCCCACCCCCCCACCCCCCCACCCCCACCCCCCCCCACCCCCCCCACCCCACCCCCCCCCCACCCACCCCCACCCCCACCCACCCCCCCCACCCCCACCCCACCCACCCCCACCCCCACACCCCCCCCCACCCCACCCCACACCCACCCCCCCCACCCCACCCACCACCCACCCCACACCCCCCCACCCACCCCCCACCCCCCCCCCACCCACCCCCCCCCCACCCCCCACCACCCCACCCCCCACCCACCCCCACCCCACCCCCCCCACCCCCCCCACCCACCACCCCCCCCACCCCACCCCCCACCCCCACCCCACCCCCCCCCCACCCACCCCACCCCCCCACCACCCACCCCCCCACCCCCCCCACCCACCCCCCACCCCACCCCCCCACCCCCCACCCACCCCCCACCACCCCCCCCACCCCCCCCCACCCACCCCCCACCCCCCCCACCCCCCCCACCACCCCCCCCCCACCCCCACCCCCCACCCACCCCCCCCACCCCCCACCCACCCCCCCACCCCCCCACCCCCCCCACCCCCCACCCCACCCCCCCACCCCCCCACCCCCCCCCCACCCCCACCCCCCCACCCACCCACCCCCCACCCCACCCCCACCACCCCCCCCACCCCCCCCCACCCACCCACCCACCCCCCACCCCCCACCCCACCCACCCCCACACCACCCACCCACCCCCCACCCCCCACCACCCCCCACCCCCACCCCACCCCACCCCACCCCCCACCCCCACCCCCCCACCCACCCACCCCCCCCCACCCCACCACCCCCACCCCCACACCCACCCCCCACCCCCACCCCCCCACACCACCCCCCACCCCCCCCACCCCACCCCCCCCACCCCCCACCACCCACCACCCCACCCCACCCACCCACCCCCCCCACCCCACCCCACCCCCACCCACCCCACCCCCCCCACCCCCCCCACACCACCCCCCCACCCACCCCCACCACCACCCCCCCCCACCCCCCCACACCCCCCACCCCACCCCCACCACCCCCCCCCACCCACCCCCCCCCCACCCCCCCCCCACCACCCCCCCCCACCCACCCCACCCCCACCCCCCACCACACCCACCCCCCCACCCCCCACCCCACCCCACCCCCACCCACCCCCACCCCCCCCCACCCCACCCCCCCCCACCACCCACCCCCCACCACCACCCCCCCACCCCCCCACCCCCACCCCACCACCCCCACCCCCACCCCACCCCCCCACCCACCCCCCACCCCCCCCACCACCCACCCCCCCCACCCCCCCACCCCACCACCCCCCCCACCACCACCCCCCCCCACCCCCCCCCCACCCACCCCCACCCCCCCCCACCCCACACCACCCCACCCCCACACCCCCCCCACCCCCCCACCCCACCACCCCCACCCCCACCCCACCCCCCACCCACCCCCCCACCCCACCACCCCCCCCACCCACCCCACACCCCCCCACCCCACCCCCCCACCCCCCCCACCCCCACACCCCCACCCACCCCCCACCCCCCACCCCCCCCCCACCCACCCCACCCCACCCACCCCCCCCACCCCCCACCCCACCCCCCCACCACCCCACCCCCCCCCCACCCCCCACCCCCCCCACACCCCCCCACCCCCACACCCCCCACCCACCCCCCCCACCCCCCCCCCACACCCCCACCCCACCCCCCACCCCCCACCCCCACCACCCCCCCCCACCCCACCCCCCCCACCCCCACACCCCACCACCCCCCCCACCCCACACCCCCACCCCCCCACCCACCCCCCCCACCCACCCCCCACCCACCCCCACCCACACCACCCCCACCCCCACCCCCCCCACCCCCCCCCACCCACCCACCCCCCCACCCCCACCCACCCCACCCCCCACCACCCCACCCCCCCCCCACCCCACCCCCCACCCCCCACCCCCACCCACCCCCCCCCCACCCCACCCCCCCACCCCCACCCCCACCCCCCACACCCCCACCCCCCACCCCCCCCACCCCACCCACCACCCCCCCACCACCCCCCCCCCACACCCCACCCCCCCCCACCCCCACCCCCCCACCACCCACACCCCCACCACCCCCCCCACCCCCCAAACACCCCAACCACCCACCACCCCCCCACAACCACCCCACACCCCCCACCCCCCACCCACAACACCCCCCCCCACACACCCCCACCCCCACCCCCCACACACCACCCCCCAACACCCCACCCCCACACACCCACCCACCACACCACACCCCCCCCACACCCACACCCACCCACACACACCAACCCCACACCCCACCCCCCCCACAACCCACCCCCCACACACCCAACCACACCCCCCCACCCACCACCCCCACACCACACCACCACCACCCCACCACCCACCCCACCCACCACCCCACCCACCCACACACCCCCCCCACACCCAACACCCCCCCAACACCCCACCACCCCACCCCACCCCCAACACCCCCACCCACCAACCCCACCCCACCCACACCCCCCCCCCACCCCACCCCCCACCAACCCACCAACAACCCCCCCCACCCACCCACACACCACCCCCACCACCCCACAACCACCACCCCCCCCACCCCACACCACACACACCCACCCCCCACACCAACCACCCACCCCACCCACACACCCCCCAACACCACACCACACACCACCACCCACCCACACCCCCCCCCACACCCCCACCCCCCCCACCCCACACCACACCCCACCCACCCCCCACCCACACACCCCACACAACCCCCACCCCCCCCCACCCACACCCCCCCCCCACCCCACCAACCCACCCACAACAACACCACCCCACACCCCCCACCACACAACACCAACACCCCCCCCCCACACACCACCACCCCACCACCACCCACCCCACCACCACCCACCACACCACACCAACCCCCACCACCCCCACCACCCACCCCCCCACCACCACCCCCCACCCACACACCCAACACCACCCACCCCACACCCCACCACCCCACACACAACCACCACCACACCACCACCCACCCATAGAGAAGTAGAAGTACAGGTATTTGAGTTCAAATGTGAGAAGTAGAAAGTACAGGTATTTGAGTTCAACATGTGAGAAGTAGAAAGTACAGGTATTTGAGTTCAACATGTGAGAAGTAGAAAGTACAGGTCTTTGGTTCAACATGTAAGAAGTAGAAAGTACAGGTATTTGAGTTCAACATGTGAGAAGTAGAAAGTACAGGTATTTGAGTTCAACATGTAAGAAGTAGAAAGTACAGGTATTTGAGTTCAACATGTAAGAAGTAGAAAGTACAGTATTTGAGTTCAACATGTGAGAAGTAGAAGTACAGGTATTTGAGTTCAACATGTGAGAAGTAGAAAGTAAGGTATTTGAGTTCAACATGTAAGAAGTAGAAAGTACAGGTATTTGAGTTCAACATGTGAGAAGTAGAAGTACAGTATTTGAGTTCAACATGTAGAAGTAGAAAGTACAGGTATTTGAGTTCAACATGTAAGAAGTAGAAAGTACAGGTATTTGAGTTCAAATGTAAGAAGTAGAAAGTACAGGTATTTGAGTTCAACATGTGAGAAGTAGAAAGTACAGGTATTTGAGTTCAACATGTAGAGAAGTAGAAAGTACAGGTATTTGAGTTCAACATGTGAGAAGTAGAAAGTACAGGTATTTGAGTTCAACATGTAAGAAGTAGAAAGTACAGGTATTGAGTTCAACATGTGAGAAGTAGAAAGTACAGGTATTTGAGTTCAACATGTGAGAAGTAGAAAGTACAGGTATTTGAGTTCAACATGTAGAGTAGAAAGTACGGTATTTGAGTTCAACATGTGAGAAGTAGAAAGTACAGGTATTTGTGTTCAACATGTGAGAAGTGAAAGTACAGGTATTTGAGTTCAACATGTGAGAAGTAGAAAGTACAGGTATTTGAGTTCAACATGTAGAAGTAGAAAGTAAGGTATTTGAGTTCAACATGTGAGAAGTAGAAAGTACAGGTATTTGAGTTCAACATGTGAGAAGTAGAAAGTACAGGTATTTGAGTTCAACATGTAAGAAGTAGAAAGTACAGGTATTTGAGTTCAACATGTAAGAAGTAGAAAGTACAGGTATTTGAGTTCAACATGTGAGAAGTAGAAAGTACAGGTATTTGGTTCAACATGTGAGAAGTAGAAAGTACAGGTATTTGAGTTCAACATGTAGAAGTAGAAGTACAGGTATTTGGGTTCAACATGTAAGAAGTAGAAAGTACAGGTATTTGAGTTCAACATGTAGAGAAGTAGAAAGTACAGGTATTTGAGTTCAACATGTGAGAAGTAGAAAGTACAGGTATTTGAGTTCAACATGTAAGAAGTAGAAAGTACAGGTATTTGGGTTCAACATGTAAGAAGTAGAAAGTAGGTATTTGAGTCAACATGTGAGAAGTAGAAAGTACAGGTATTTGAGTTCAACATGTAGAAGTAGAAAGTACAGGTATTTGAGTTCAACATGTGAGAAGTAGAAAGTACAGGTATTTGAGTTCAACTGTGAGAAGTAGAAAGTACAGGTATTTGGGTTAACATGTAAGAAGTAGAAAGTACGGTATTTGGGTTCAACATGTAAGAAGTAGAAGTACAGGTATTTGAGTTCAACATGTGAGAAGTAGAAAGTACAGGTATTTGAGTTCAACATGAGAAGTAGAAAGTACAGGTATTTGAGTTAACATGTAAGAAGTAGAAAGTACAGGTATTTGAGTTCAACATGTAAGAAGTAGAAAGTACAGGTATTTGTGTTCAACATGTGAGAAGTAGAAAGTACAGGTATTTTGAGTTTCAACATGTAAGAAGTAGAAAGTACAGGTATTTGAGTTCAACATGTAGAGAAGTAGAAGTACAGGTATTTGAGTTCAACATGTGAGAAGTAGAAAGTACAGGTATTGAGTTCAACATGTAGAGAAGTAGAAGTAAGGTATTTGAGTTCAACATGTAAGAAGTAGAAGTACAGGTATTTGAGTTCCAAAATGATAGAAGTAGAAAGTACAGGTATTTGAGTTCAACATGTGAGAAGTAGAAAGTACAGGTATTTGAGTTCAAATGTAAGAGTAGAAAGTACAGGTATTTGGAGTTCAACATGTAAGAAGTAGAAAGTACAGGTATTTGAGTTAAATGTGAGAAGTAG
>JAULUE010000478.1:0-10141 GCA_036324585.1 Champsocephalus esox
GGGGGGGGTGGGGTGGTGGGGGGGGTGGTGGGGTGGGGGGGGGTGGGGGGTGGGGGGGGGTGGGGGGGGTGGGGGGGGGGTGGGGGGGGGTGGGGGTGGGGGGGTGGGGTGGGGGGGGGGTGGGTGGGGGGGGGGTGGTGGGGGGGGTGGGGGTGGGGGGGGTGGGGGGGGGGTGTGTGGGGGGTGGGGGGGGTGGGGGGTGGGGGTGGGGGGGGGGTGTGGGTGGGGTGGGGGGGGTGGGTGGTGGGGGGGGGGTGGGTGGGGGGGGTGTGGGGGTGGGGTGTGGGGGGGGGGTGTGTGTGTGGGGGGGGGGTGGGGGGGGGGTGGGGGGGGGTGGTGGGGGGGGTGGGGGGTGGGGGGGGGGTGGTGGGGTGGGGGGTGGGGGGGTGGGGGGGGTGGGGGGGGGGTGGGGTGGTGGGGGTGGGGGGGGTGTGGGGGGGGGGTGTGGTGGGGTGGGGTGGGGGGGTGTGGGGGGGGGTGGGGGGGTGTGGGGGGGGGGTGGGGGGTGGGGGGGGGGTGTGGGGGGGTGGGGGGGGTGTGGGGGGGTGGGGGGGGTGGGTGGGTGTGGGGGGGGGGGTGGGGGGGTGTGGGGGGGTGGGGGGGGGGTGGGGGGGGTGGTGTGGGGGGGTGTGTGTGGGGGGGGTGTGGGGGGTGTGGGGGGGGGGTGTGGGGGGGGTGGGGGGGGTGGGGGGGGGGTGGGGGTGGGGGGGGTGGGGGGGGTGTGGGGGGGTGGGTGGGGGGTGGTGTGTGGGGGGTGTGGGGGGGTGGGGGGGGGGTGGGGTGGGGGGGGTGTGGGGGGTGGGGGGGGTGGGGTGTGGGGGGGGGGGGGGGTGGGGGGGTGGGGGGGGGTGGGGGGGGGTGGGGGGGGTGGGGGGGGGGTGGGGGGGGGGTGGGGGGGGTGTGGGGGGGTGGGGGGGGTGTGTGTGGGGGGGGGGTGGGGGGGGGGTGGGGGGGGTGGGGGGGGTGGGGGGGGTGGGGGGGGTGGGGGGGGGGTGGGGTGGGGGGGGGGTGTGGGGGGGGGGTGGGGTGGGGGGGGGTGTGGGTGGGTGGGGGGGGGTGGGGGGGGGGTGGGGGGGGTGTGGGGGGTGGGGGGGTGGTGGGGGGGGGGTGGGGGGGGGGTGGGGGGGGGGTGGGGGGGGTGGGGGGGGGGTGGGGGGGGGTGGGGTGGGGGGGGGTGGGGGGGGGGTGTGGGGTGGGGGGGTGGGGGGGGGGGTGGGGGGTGGGGGGTGGGGGGGGTGGGGGGGGGGTGGGGGTGGGGTGGGTGTGGGGGGGGGGTGGGTGGGGGGGTGGGGGTGTGGGGGGGGGGTGGGGGGGGGGTGGGGGGGGTGTGTGTGGGGGGGGGGTGGGGGGGGGGTGTGGGGGGGTGGGGGGGGTGGGGGGTGGGGGGGGTGGGGGTGTGGTGGGGGGGGTGGGGGGGGTGGGGGGGGGGTGGGGGGGGGTGGGGGGGGGGTGGGGTGGGGGGGGGGTGGGGGTGGGGGGGTGGGGGGGGGGTGGGGGTGTGGGGGGGGTGGGGGGGGGGTGGGGGGGGTGTGGGGGGGGGTGTGGGGGGGTGGGGTGGGGGGTGGGGGGGGGGTGGGGGGTGGGTGGGGGGGGGGTGGGGGGGGGGTGGGGGGGGGGTGGTGGGGGGTGGGGGGGGTGGGGGGGGGGTGGGGGGGGTGGGGGGGGGTGTGGGTGGGGGGGTGTGGGGGGGTGTGTGTGGGGGGGGTGGGGTGGGGGGGGTGGGGGTGGGGGGGGGGTGGGGGGGGGGTGGTGGGGGGGTGGGGGGGGGGTGGGGGGGGTGTGTGGGGGGGGTGGGGGGGGTGTGGGGGGGTGGGGGGGGGGTGGGGGGGGTGTGGGTGTGGGGGGGGGGTGGGGGGGGGTGGGGGGTGGGTGGGGGGGGTGGGGGGTGGGGTGGGGGGGGTGGTGGGGGGGGTGGGGGTGGGGTGGGTGGGGGGGTGGGGGGTGTGGGGGGGGGTGGGGTGGGGGGGGTGTGGGGGGGGGGTGGTGGGGGGGGTGGGTGGGGGGGGGGTGGTGTGGGGGGGGGGTGTGGGGGTGGGGGGGGGTGGGGTGGGGGGGTGGTGTGGGGGGGGGTGTGGGGGGGGTGGGGGGTGGGGGGGGGGTGGGGGGGGGGTGTGGGGGGGGGGTGGGGGGGGGTGTGGGGGGGTGTGGGGTGGGGTGGGGGGGGTGGGGGTGGGGGGGGGGGGGGGGGGGTGGGGGGTGGGGTGGGGGGGTGGGGGGGGGTGGGGGGGGGGTGGGGGGTGGGTGGGGGGGGTGGTGGGGTGTGGGGGGGGTGGGGGGGGGTGGGTGGGGTGTGGGGGGGGGGTGTGGTGGGGGGGGGGTGGGGGGTGGGGGGGGGTGGGGGTGTGGGTGTGGGGGGGTGGGGGGGGTGGGTGGGGGGGGTGGGGGGGGGGTGGGGGGGGGTGGGGTGGGGGGGGTGGGGGGGGTGGGGGGGGGTGTGGGGGGGGGGTGGGGTGGGGGGGGGGTGGGGGGGGGGTGGGGGGGGGTGGGGGGGGTGGGTGTGGGGTGGGGGGGGTGTGGGGGGGGGGTGTGGGGGGGGGTGGGGGGGTGGGTGGTGGGGGGGGGGTGGGGGGGGGGTGTGGGGGGGGGGTGGGGTGGGGGGGGGGTGGGGGGGTGTGGGGTGGGGGGGTGGGGGGTGGGGGGGGGGTGGTGGGGGGGGTGGGGGGGGTGTGGGTGGGGGGGGGGTGGGGGTGGTGGTGTGGGGGGGGGGTGGGGTGGGGGGTGGGGGGGGTGGGGGGGTGTGGGGGGGGTGGTGGGGGGGGGGTGGGGGGGGGGTGGGGGGTGGGGGTGTGGGGGGGGTGGGGGTGGGGGGGTGGTGGGGTGTGGGGGGGTGGGGGGGGTGTGGTGGGGGGTGGGGGGGGTGGGGGGGTGGGGGGGGTGGGGGGGGGGTGGGGGGGGTGGGGGGGTGTGGGGGGGGTGGGGGTGGGGGGGGTGGGGGTGTGGGGGGGGGTGGGGTGTGGGGGGGGGGTGGGGGGGGTGGGGGGGGTGTGGGGGGGGTGGGTGTGGGGGGTGGGGGGGGGGTGGGGGGGGTGTGGGGGGGGTGGGGGGTGGGGGGTGGGGGGGTGGGGGGGTGGGGGGGGTGGGGGGGGTGTGGGGGGGGTGGGGGGGGTGGGGGGTGGGGGGGTGGGGGGGTGGTGGGGGGGGTGGGTGGGGGGGGGGTGGTGGGGGGGGGGTGGGGGGGGGGTGGGGGGGGGGTGGGGGGGTGGGGGGGGGGTGGGGGGGGTGGGGGGGGTGGGGGGGGGGTGGGGGGTGGGGGGGGGTGGGGGTGGGGGGGGGGTGGGGGGGGGGTGGGGGGTGGTGGGGGGGGTGTGGGGGGGGTGGTGGGGGGGGGGTGGGGGGGGGGTGGGGTGGGGGTGGGGGGGTGGGGTGGGGGGGGGGTGGGGGGGGTGGGTGGGGGTGGGGTGTGTGGGGGGTGGGGTGGGGGGGTGGGGGGGGGGTGGGTGGGGGGGGGGTGGGTGTGGGGGGTGGGGGGGGGGTGGGGTGGGGGGGGGGTGGGGGTGGGGGGGGGTGGGGGGGGGGTGGGGGGGGTGGGTGGGGGGGGTGGGTGGGGGGGGGGTGGGGGGTGGGGTGGGGGGGGGGTGGGGGGGGGTGGGGGGGGGTGGGGTGTGTGTGGGGGGTGGGGGGGGTGGGGGGGTGGGTGGGGGGGGGGTGGGGGTGGGGGTGGGGGGGTGTGGGGGGGTGGGGGGGGGGTGGGGTGGTGGGTGGGGGGGGGGTGGGGGGGTGGGGGGGGTGTGGGGGGGGGGTGGGGGGGGGTGTGGGGGGGGTGGGGGTGTGGGGGGGGTGGGTGGGGGGGGGGTGGGGGGGGGTGGGGGGGGGGTGGGGGGGGGTGGGGTGTGGGGGGGGGGTGGGTGGGGGGGGGTGGGGGGGGGGTGGGGGTGGGGGTGGGGGGGGTGGGGGTGGGGTGGGGGGGGGTGGGGTGGGGGGGGGGGTGGGGGTGGGTGTGTGTGGGGGGGGGTGGGGGGGGTGTGGGGGGGGGGTGGTGGGGGGGGTGGGGGGGGTGTGGGGTGGGGGGGGGGTGGGGGGGGGGTGGGGGGGGTGGGGGGGGGTGGGGGGGGTGGGGGGGGTGTGGGGGGGGGGTGGTGGGGGGGGTGGGGGGGGGGTGGGGGGGGGGTGGGGGGGGTGTGGGGGGGGTGTGGGTGGGGGTGTGGGGGGTGGGGGTGGGTGGGGGGTGGGGGGGGTGGGGGGGGGGTGGGGGGGTGTGGGGGGGTGGGGGGGGGTGGGGGGTGGGGGGGGGGTGGGGGGGGTGGGGTGGGTGGGGGGGGGTGGGGTGGGGGGGTGGGTGGGGGGGGGGTGGTGGGGGGGTGTGGGGGGGGGGTGGGGGGGGTGGGGGGGGGGTGTGGGGGTGGGTGGGGGGGGTGGGGTGGGGGGGGTGGGGGGGGGTGGGGGGGTGGGGTGGGGTGGGGGGGGGGTGGGGGTGTGGGGGGGGTGGGGGGGTGGGGGGGTGGGGGTGTGGGGGGGTGGGGGGGGGGTGGGGGGGTGGGGGGGGTGGGGGGGGTGGGGGGGGGGTGGGTGGGGGGGGGGTGGGGGGGTGGGTGTGGGGGGGGTGGGGGTGGGGGTGTGGGGTGGGGGGGGTGGGGGTGGGGGGGTGGGGGGGGTGGGGGGGGGGTGTGGGGGGGGTGGGGGGTGGGGGGGTGGGGGGGGGGTGGGGTGTGTGTGGGGGGTGGGGGGGTGGGGGTGGGTGTGGGGTGGGGGGGGTGGGGGGGGGGTGGGGGGGGTGGGGGGGGGTGGGGGGTGGGGGGGGTGGGGGGGGGGTGGGTGGGGGGGGTGGGGGGGTGGGGGGGTGTGGGGGGGGTGGGGTGGGTGGTGGTGGGGGGTGGGTGGGGGGGGGTGGGGGGGGGTGGGGTGTGGGGGGTGGGGGGGTGGGGGGGGGGTGGGGGGGGTGGGGGGTGGGGGGGTGTGGGTGGGGGGGGGGTGGGGGGGGTGGGGGTGGGGGTGTGGGGGGGGTGGGGTGGGGGGGGGGTGGGGGGGGGGTGGGGGGTGGGGGGGGGGTGGGGGGTGGGGGTGGGGGGGGTGTGGGGGGGGTGTGGGGGGGGGGTGGTGGGGTGGGGGGGGGGGGGTGGGGGGGGGGTGGGGGGGTGTGGGGGGGGGTGGGGGGTGTGGGTGTGGGGGGGGGGTGGGGGGGGTGGGGGGGGTGGGTGGGGGGGTGGGGGGGGGTGGGGGTGGGGGTGGGGGGGTGTGGGGTGGGGGGGGGTGGGGGGGTGGGGGGGGTGGGGGTGGGGTGTGTGTGGGGGGGGGGTGTGGGGGGTGGGGGGGTGGGGGGGTGGGGGGTGGGGGGGGTGGGGGGGTGGGGGGGGGTGGGGGGGGGGTGGGGGGGGTGTGGGGGGGGGGTGGGGGGGGTGGGGGGGGGGTGGGGGGGGGTGGGGGGGGGTGGGGGTGGGGGTGTGGGGGGGTGGGGGGGTGGGGGTGGGGGTGTTGGGGGGTGGGTGGGGGGGTGGGGGGGTGGTGGGGGTGGGGGGGGGGTGGGGTGTGGGGGGTGGGGGGGGGTGGGGGGGGGGTGGTGGGGTGGGGGGGTGGTGGGGGGGGTGGGGGGGTGGGGTGGGGGGGGGGTGGGGGGGTGGGGTGGGGGGGGTGGGGGGGTGGGTGGGGGTGGGGGGGGTGGGGGGGGGGTGGGGTGGGGGGGTGGGGGGGTGGGTGGGGGGGGTGGTGGGGGGTGGGGGGTGGGGGTGGGGGGGGTGGGGGTGGGGGGTGGTGGGTGGGGGGGGGGTGGGGGGGGGGTGGGGGGGGTGTGGGGGGGTGGGGGTGGGGGGGTGTGGGGGGGGTGGTGGGGGGGGGTGGGGGTGGGGGTGGTGGGGTGGGGTGGGGGGGGGTGGGGGGGGTGGGGGGGTGGGGTGGGTGGGGTGGGGTGGGGGTGGGGGGTGGGGGGGTGGGGGGGTGGGGGGGGTGGGGGTGGTGGGGTGGGGGGGGGGTGGTGGGGTGGGGGGGGGGTGGGGGTGGGGGTGTGGGTGGGGGGGGGGTGGGGGGTGGGGGGGGGGTGGGTGGGGGGTGGTGGGGGGGGTGGGTGTGGTGGGGGGTGGGGGTGGGGTGGGTGGGGGGTGGGGGGGGGGTGGGGTGGGGTGGGGGGGTGGGGTGGGGTGGGTGTGGGTGGGGTGGGGTGTGGGGGTGGGGGTGGGTGGGGGTGGGGGGGTGGGGGGGGGGTGGGTGGGGTGGGGGGGTGGGGGGGGTGGGGGGGTGGGGTGGGGGGGGTGGGGTGGGGGTGGGGGGGTGGGGGGGTGGTGGGGGGGGGGGTGGGGGTGTGGGGGGGGGTGGTGGGGGGGGTGGGGGGGGTGGGGGTGGGGTGGGTGGGGGGTGTGTGTGGGGGGTGGGGGGGGGGTGGGGTGGTGGGGGGGTGGGGTGGGGGGGGTGGGGGGGGGGTGTGGGGGGGGGGTGGGGGGGGTGGGGGGGTGGGGGGGGTGGGTGGGGGGGGTGGGGGGTGGGGGGGGTGGGGGGGTGGGTGGTGGGGTGGGGGGGTGGGGGGGTGGGTGGGGGGGTGGGGTGGGGGTGGGTGGTGGGGGGGTGGGGGGTGGGGGTGGGGGGGGGTGGGGGTGGGGGGGGTGGGGTGGTGGGGGGGGGGTGGGTGGGGGGGTGGGGGTGGGGGGGGTGGGGGGGGGGTGGGGGGTGGGGGGGTGGTGGGTGTGGGGTGGGGGGGGTGGTGGGGGGGGTGGGGGGGGTGGGGGGTGGGGGGGGTGGGGGGGGGGTGGGGGTGGGGGGGTGGGGTGGGGGGTGGGGGGGTGGGGGGGGGTGGGTGGGGGGGGTGGGGGGTGGGGTGGTGGGGGGGGTGGGGTGGGGGGGGGTGGGGGGGGTGGGGGGGTGGGGGGGGGGTGGTGGGGGGGTGGGGTGGTGGGGTGGTGGGTGGGGGGGTGGTGGGGGTGGGGGGTGGGGGGTGGGTGGGGGGTGGGGGGGGGGTGGGGTGGGGGGGGTGGGTGGGGGTGGGGGGGGGGTGGGGGGGGTGGTGGGGGGGGTGGGGGGGTGGTGGGGGGTGGGGGGGGTGGTGGGTGGGGGGGGGTGGGGTGGGGGGTGGGGGGGGGGTGGTGGGTGGGGGGGGGGTGGGGGGGTGGGGGGGGTGGGGGGGGGGTGGTGGGGTGGGGGGGTGGGGGTGGGGTGGGGGGGTGGGGGGGGTGGGGGGGGGGTGGGGGGGGTGGTGGGGGTGGGGGGGGGTGGGGGGGTGGGTGGGGGGGGGGTGGGGGTGGGGGGTGGGGGGGGGGTGGGTGGGGGGGTGGGTGGTGGGGGGGTGGGGGGGGTGGGGTGGGGGGGGTGGGGGGGGGGTGGGGGGGGTGGGGGTGGGGTGGGGTGGGGGGGTGGGGGGTGGGGGTGGGTGGGGGGGGGGTGGGTGGGGGGGGTGGGGTGGGGGGTGGTGGGGGTGGGGGGTGGGGGGGGGGTGGGTGTGGGGGGGTGGGGTGGGGGGGGGGTGGGGGGGTGGGGTGGGGGGTGGGTGGGGGTGGGGGGGTGGGGGGGGGGTGGGGGGTGGGTGGGGGGGTGGGGGGGGGTGGGGGGTGGGTGGTGTGGGGGGTGGGGGTGGGGGGGGTGGGGGTGGGTGGGGGGGGTGGGGGGGGGTGGGGGGGGGGTGGGGGGTGGGGGGGGGGTGGGGGGGGGTGGGGGGGGGTGTGTGTGTGGGGGGGGGTGGGGTGGGGGGTGGGTGGGGGTGTGGGGTGGGGGGGTGGGGGTGGTGTGGGTGGGGGGGGGGTGGGGGGGTGGGGGGGGGGTGTGTGGTGGGGGGGGGGTGTGGGGGTGTGGGGTGGTGTGGGGGGGGTGGTGGGGGGGGGGTGGGGGGGGGGGGTGGGGTGGGGGTGGGGGGGGTGGGGGGGGGGTGGGGGGGGTGTGGGGGGGGTGGGGGGGGGTGGTGGGGGGGGGGTGTGGGGGGTGGGGGGGGGGTGGGGTGGGGGGGTGGGGGTGTGGGGGGGGTGGGGGGGGTGGTGGGGTGGTGTGGGGGGGGGTGGTGTGGTGTGTGTGGGGGGGGGTGTGGGGGGGGGGTGGGGTGTGGGGGGGTGGGGGGGGGGTGGTGGGGTGTGGGGTGGGGGGGGGGTGGGGGGGTGTGGGGTGGGGGTGTGTGTGTGGGGGGGGGGTGGTGGGGTGGGGTGGGGGGGGGGTGGGGTGGGGGGGGGTGGGGTGGGGTGGGGGTGGTGGGGTGGTGGGTGGGGGGGGGGTGTGGTGGGGTGGGGGGGGTGGGGGGGGGGGGTGGGGTGGGGGGGGGGTGGGGGGGGGGTGGGGGGGGGGTGGGGGGTGGGGGGGGTGTGTGTGTGGGGGGGGTGTGGGGTGGGGGGGTGTGGGGTGGGGTGGGGTGGTGGGGTGGGTGGGTGGGGTGTGGGGTGGGGGGGGGTGGGGTGGGGGGGGGGTGGGGGGGGGTGGGGGGGGTGGGGGGGGGGTGTGGGGGGGTGGGGTGGGGTGGGGGGGGTGGGGTGGGTGGTGGTGGGGTGGGGGGGGTGGGGTGTGGTGGGGTGGGGGGGGGGTGGTGGGGGGGGGGTGGTGGTGTGGGGGTGGGGGGGGTGGGGTGGGGGGGTGGGGTGGGGTGGGGGGGGTGTGTGTGGGGTGTGGGGGGGGGTGGGTGGGTGGTGTGGGTGGGGGGGGGGTGTGGGTGTGGGTGGGGTGGGGGGGTGGGGTGGGGGGGGGTGTGTGGGGGGGGGGTGGGGTGGTGGTGGGGGGGGGGTGTGGGGGGGGGGTGTGGGGGTGGGGTGGGGGGGGGTGGGGGGGGGGTGGGGTGGGGGGGGTGTGGGGTGGTGTGGGGGGGGGGTGGGGGGTGGGGGGGGTGTGTGTGGGGTGGGGTGGGGTGGGTGGGGTGGGGGGGGGGTGGGGTGTGGGGTGTGGGTGGGGGGGGGGTGTGGGGGGGGGGTGGGGGGGGGGTGGGGGGGGGGTGGGGGGGGGGGGGGGGGTGGGGGGTGGGGTGGGGGGGTGGTGTGGGGGGGGGGTGGGGGGGTGTGGGGGGGGGGTGGGGGGGGGGTGTGGGTGGGGTGGGTGGGGGGGGGTGTGTGTGGGGTGGGGGGGGGGTGGGTGTGGGGGGGTGGGGTGGGGGGGGGGTGGGGGGGGGGTGGGGGGGGGGTGGGGTGGGGGGGGTGGGGGGGGGTGGGGGGGGGTGGGGGGGTGGGGTGGGGTGGGGTGGGGGGGGTGGGGTGGGGTGGTGTGGGGGGGGTGTGGGGGGGGGTGTGGGGGGGGGTGGGGTGTGGGGGGGGTGTGGGGGGGGGTGTGGGGTGGGGGGGGGGTGGGGGGGGGGTGGTGGTGGGTGGGGGGGGGTGGGGGGGGGGTGTGTGTGGGGTGGGGTGGGGGGGGGGTGGGGGGGTGGGGGGGGTGTGGGGGGGTGGGTGTGGGGGGGGGGTGGGGGGGGGGTGTGGGGGGGGTGGGGGGGGGT
This sequence comes from Champsocephalus esox, assembly GCA_036324585.1. Taxonomy (NCBI): domain Eukaryota; kingdom Metazoa; phylum Chordata; class Actinopteri; order Perciformes; family Channichthyidae; genus Champsocephalus; species Champsocephalus esox. Next base: position 9,314 of record JAULUE010000478.1, read on the forward strand.
GGGGTGGGGGGGGGGTGGGGGGGGGGTGGGGTGGGGGGGGGTGTGGGGGGGGTGGGGGGGGGTGGGGGGGTGGGTGGGGGGGGGGTGGGGGGGGGGTGTGGTGGGGGGTGGGGTGGGGTGGGGGGGGGGTGTGTGTGGGGGGGGGGTGGGGTGGGGGGGGGGGGTGGGGTGGGGGGGGGGTGGGGTGGGGGGGGGTGGGGTGGGGGGGGGGTGGGTGGGGGGGTGGGGGGGGGGTGGGGGGGGTGGGGGGGGGGTGTGGGGGGTGGTGGGGGGGGGGTGGGGGGGGTGGTGGGGTGGGGTGGGGTGTGGGGTGGGGGGTGGGGTGGGGGGGGGTGGGGTGGGGGTGGGGGGGGGGGGGGTGGGGGGGTGGGTGGGGTGGGGTGGGGTGTGGGGTGGGGTGTGGGGTGGGGGGGGGGTGTGGGGTGTGGGGTGGTGGGGGGGGTGGGGGGGGTGGTGGGGGGGGGTGGGTGTGGGGTGGGGTGGGGGGGGGGTGGGGGGGGTGGGGTGGGGTGGGGTGTGGGGTGGGGGGGGGGTGGTGGTGGGGTGGGGGGGGGTGGGGTGGGGTGGTGGGGTGTGTGTGGGGTGGGGTGGGGTGGTGGGGGGGGGGGGGTGGGGGGGGGGTGGGGGGGGGGTGGGGTGGGGTGGTGGGGTGGGGTGGGGTGGGGGGGGGGTGTGGTGTGGGGTGGGGGGGGTGGGGTGGGGTGTGTGTGGGGTGTGTGGGGTGGGGTGGTGGGGTGTGTGTGGTGTGGGGGGGGGTGGGGTGGGGTGGGGTGTGTGGGGTGGGGTGGGGTGGGGGGGGGGTGGGGGGGGGGTGGGGTGTGTGGGGGG
>JAULUE010000021.1:0-36668 GCA_036324585.1 Champsocephalus esox
GTGTGTTGTGGTGTGTGTGGTGTGTGGTGTTGTTTGGTGTTGTGTTGTGTGTTGTGTTGTGTTGTGGTGTGTGTTGTGTGGTTGTGGTGTTTGTGTGTGTTGTGGTTGTGTGTGGTGTTGTTGTGTTGTGTGTTGTGTGGTTGTTGTGTGTTGTGTGTGTTTGGTGTTGTGTGGTGTTGTGGTTGTGGTGTGGTGTTGTGTGTTGTTGGTGTTGTGGTGTGTTGGTGTGGTTGTTGGTGTGTGTTGTGTGGTGTGGTGTTGTTGGTTGTTGTGGTGGTTGTGTTGGTGTGTTGTGTTGTGTGGTGTGTTGTGTTGTGGTTGTTGTGTGTGTTGTTTGGTGTGTGTGTTGTGGTTGTTGTTTGTGTGTGTTGTGTGTGGTGTTGTGTGGTGTTGGTGTGTGTTTGTGTGTTGGTGGTGTGTTGGTGTTGTTTGTGTGTGGTGTGGTGTTGTTGTGGTGGTGTGTTGTGTGGGTGTTGTGGTGTTGTGGTTGTGTGTGGTGTGTTGTGTTGTGTGTTGGTGGTGTGTGTTGTGGTGTTGTGTTGTGTGTGGTTGTGTTGTGTGGTGTTGTGTGTTGTGTGTTGTGGTGTGTTGTTGTGGTGTGTGGTGTGTGTTGTGGTGTGGTGTGTGGTGTGGTTGTGTGTTGTGTGGGTGTGTGTTGGTGTTGTGTTGTGTTGTTGGTGTGTTGTGGTGTGGTGTGGTTGTTGTGGTTGTGTGTGTTGTTGTGTGGTGTTGTGTGGTGTGGTTGTGTTTGTGGTGTGGTGGTGTGTGGTGTTGTTGTGTGGTGTGTTGTGGTGTTGTGTGTTGTGTGTGGTGTTGTGGTGTGTTGTGTTGTGTGTGTTGTTGGTGTTGTGTGTGTGTGGTGTGTGGTGTGGTGTGTTGTGTTGTGTGTTGTGTGGTGTGTGTTGTGGTGGTTGGTGTTGTGTGGTTGTGGTGTTGTGTGTTGTGTGGTGTGTTGTTGTGTGGTGTGGTTGTGGTGTGGTGGTGTTGTGGTGTGGTTGTGTGTTGTGGTGGTTGTGTGGTGTGTTGTGTGTGGTGTGGTGTGTGGTGGTGTTGTGTGGTGTGTGGTTGTGGTGTGTGTGGTTGGTGTGTGGTTTGGGTGTTGTGGTGTTGTGTGGTGTGTTGTGTGGTGTGTGTGGTGTGTGTTGTGGTGTGGTGTTGTGTTGTGTGTTGTGGGTGTGTGTGTGTGTGGTGTTGTGGTTGTGTGGTGTGTGTTGGTTTGTGTGTTGGTGGTTGTGTGTGGTGTGTTGTGGTGTTGTGTGTGGTTGTGTGTGTTGTGGTGTGGTGTTGTGGTGGTTGTGTTGGTGGTTGTGTGTGGTGTTGTTGGGTGGTTGTGTGTTGTTGGTGTTGTGTGGTGTTGGTGTGGTTGTGTGTGTTGGTGTGGGGTGTGTTGTGGTGTTGTGTGGTGTGGTTGTGTGTGGTTGTGGTGGTGTTGTGTGTTGTGTGGTTGTGTGTGTGTGTGGTGGTGGTGTGGTGTGTGTTGTGTGGTGTGTGTTGGTGTGGGTTGTGTGTGGTTGTGGTGGTGTGGTTGTGGTGTGTTGGTGTGGTTGTGGTGTTGTGTGTGTGGTGTTGTGGTGTGGTGTGTGTGGGGTTGTGGTGTTGTGGTGTGGTGTGTTGTGTGTGGTTTGTGTGGTGTGTTGTGGTGTTGGTGTGGTGTGTTTGTGTTGTGTGGTGTGGTGTGTGGTGTGGTGTTGTGTGTGTGGTGTTGGTGTGGTGTTGTGGTGTGTGGGTGTGTTGTGGTGTGGTGTGTGTGTGGTGTGTTGTTGGTGTTGTGTTGTGGTGTGTGGTTGTGTGTGGTGTGTTGGTGGTGTGGTGTGTGGGGTGTGTTGTGTGTGGTGTGTGGTTGTGGTGTGTGTTGTGTGGTGGGTGTGGTGTTGGTGTTGTGTGGTGTGTGGTGTTGTGTTGTTGTGGTGTGTGTTGTGGTGGTGTGTTGTGGTGTGTGTTGTGTGTTGTGGTGGGTGTGTTGTGGTGTTGTGTGTTGTGGGTGTGTGGTGTGTGTTTGTGGTGTGTTGTGTTGGTGTTGTGGTGGTGTGTGGTGTGTGTTGGTGTGTGTGTGTGGTTGTGTTTGTGTGGGTGTGGTGTTGGTGGTGTGTGGTTGGTGTGGTGTGGTGTTGTGTGGTGTGGTGTGGGTGTGTGTGGTTGTGTTGGTGTGGTGTTGTGTGTGTGGTGTTGTGGGGTGTGTGTTGTGGTGTGTGGTGTTGGTGTGTGTTGTGGTTGGTGTGTTGTGTGTGTGTTGGTGGTGTTGTGTGGTTGTGTGTGGTGTGTGTTGGTGTGTGTGTGTGTTGTTGTGGTGTTGTGGTGTGGTGTGGTGGTGTGGTGTTGGTGTGGTTGTTGTGTGGTGTGTGGGTGTGTTGTGTGGTGTGGTTGTGTGTGGGTTGTGTGTGTTGTGTGGGTGGTGTGTGGTGTGTTGTGTGTTGGTGTGTGTTGTGGTGTGTGGTGTTGTGTGTTGTGGTGTGGTTGTTGTGTGTGGTGGTTGTGTGTGGTGTTGGTGTGTGGTGTGGTTGTGGTGGTTGTGTTGTGGTGGGTGTGGTTGTGTGGTTGTGTGGTGGTGTGGTGGTTTGGTGGTGTGTTGTGTGGGTGGTGTTGTGTGTGGTGTGTGTTGGTGTGTTTGGTGTGGTGTGTGTGGTTGTGTGTGGTGTGGTGGTGTGGTGTTGGTGTGTGTGGTGTGTGTTGGTGTGTTGTGTGTGGGTGTGTGGTGTGTGGTTGTGGTGTGTGTTGTGGTGGGTGTGTGGTGTGTTGTGTGGTGTTGTGTGGTGTGTGGTGTTGGTGTGTGTGGGTGTTGTGGTGTGTGGTGTGTGTTGGTGGTGTTGGTGTGTTGTGTGGTGTGGTGTGTGTTGTGTGTGGTGTTGTGGTGGTGTGTTGTGTGTGGGTGGTGTGTTGTTGTGTGGTGTGTGGTGTGTGTGTGGTTGTGGTGTGTGGTGTTGTTGGTGTGTGGTGGTGTGGTGTGTTGTGGTGTGTTGTGGTGGTGTGTGTGTTGTGTGTGGGTGTGTGGTGTTGTGGTTGTGGTGTGTGGTGTGTGTGGTGTGTGTTGGTGTGTGTGGTTGTGGTGTGTTGTGGTGTGGTGTTGTGGTGTTGGTGTGGGTGTGTTTGGTGTGGTGTGTGTTGTGTGTTGGGTGGTGTGTTGTGGTGGTGTGGTTGTGTTGTGGTGTGTGTGGTGTTGTGGTGTGTGTGTGTGGTTGGTGTGTTGTGTGGTGGGTTGTGTGTTGTTGTGGTGTTGTGTGTGTGGTGTGGTGTGTGGTTGTGTGTGTGGGTGTGTTGGTGGTGTTGGTGGTGTGGTGTTGTGTGTGGTGTTGGTGGTGTTGTGGTGTGTGGTGTTGGTGTGTGTGGTGTGTGGTTGTGTGGGTGTGTGGTTGTGTGTTGGTGTGGTGTGGTGTTGTGTGTGGTTGGTGTGTGGTGTGTGTTGTGGTGTTGTGTGGTTGTGGTGTGGTTGTGGTGTGTGTGGTGTTTGTGTGTGGTGTGTTGTGGTGGGTGTTGTGTGTGGTGTGTGGTGTGGTTGGTGTGTGGTGTGGTGTGTGGGTGTGGTGTGTGTTGGGGTGTGGTGTGTGGTGTGGTGTGTTGTGGTGTTGTGTGTGGTGTGGTTGTGTTGTGTGGTGGTGTGTTGGTGTGTGTGGTGTGTGTTGTTGTGGTGTGTGGTGTTGTGGTGGTTGTGTGTGTTGGTGGTGTGGTGTGTTGTGGTGTGTTGTGTTGTGTGGTGTTGTGGTGTGGTGTGGTTGTGTGGTGTGTTGGTGTGTGTTGTGTTGTGTGTGGTGTGTGTTGTGTGTGTGTGTGGTGTTGTGTGGTTGTGTGTGGTGGTGTGTGGTTGTGTGTGTGGTGTGTTGTGTTGTGGTGTGTGTGTGTGGTTGTGTGTGGTGTGTTGTGTGTGGGTGGTGTGTGGTGTGTGTGTGTTGTGTTGTGTGGTGTGTGTGGTGTGTTGTGTTGGTGTGGTTGTGTGTGGTGTGTTGGTTGGTGTGTGTTGTGTGTGGTGTGTGTTGTGTGTTGTGGTGTGTGTGGTTGTGTTGTGTGTTGTGTGGTGTGTTGGTGTGTTGTGTGTTTGTGGTGTGGTGTGGTGTTGTGTGTGTGGTGTTGTGTGTGTGTGTTGTGTGGTGTGTTGTGTTGGTGGTGTTGTGTGTTGTGTGGTGGTGTGTTGTGTTGTGGTGTGTGTGGTGTGTGTTGTGGTGGTGTGTGTGTGGTGTTGTGTGTGGTGTTTGTGTGGTGTTGTGTTGTGTGGTGTGTGTGTGTTGTGTGTTGTGTTGGTGGTTGTTGTGTTGTGGTGTGTGTGGTGTGTTGTGTTTGTGTGTGGTGTGTTGTGTGTGTTGTGTGGTGTTGTGTGTTGTGGTGGTGTTGTGGTGTTGTGTTTGTGTGGTTGTGTGTGGTTGTGGTGTGTGTTGTGGTGTGTGTGTGTGTTTGGTGGTGTTGTTGGTTGTGTGTTGGTGTTGTGGTGTGTTGTTTGTGTGTGGTTGTGTTGTGTTGGTGTGTGTTGTGTGTTGGTGTGTGGTGTTGTGTTGTGTGTTGTGGTGTGTGTTGTGTGGTTGTGTGGTGTGTGGTTTGTGTGTTGTGTGTGTTGTGGTTGTTGTGTGTGTGTGTTGGTGTGTTGTGGTGTGTGGTGTTGTTGTGTTGTGTGTGTGGTGTTGTGTGTTTGTGTGTTGTGTTGGTGTTGTGTGGTGTGTTGTGTTGTTGTGGTGTGTGTTGTGTTGTGTGTGGTGTTGTGTGTGTTGTGGTGTGTGTTGTGGTTGTTGTTGTTGTGTTGTGTTGTGTGGTTGTGTTGGTGTGTGTGTGTTGTGTGTTGTGTGTGGTGTTGTTGGTGTTGTGTGTGTGTTGTGTGTTGTGTGTTTGTGTGTGGTGTTGTTGTGTGTTGTGTGGTGTTGTGTGTGTGGTTGTGTGTGTGTGTGGTTGTGTTGTTGGTTGTGTGTGTGGTGTGTTTGTGTGTGTTGTGTGTGTTGTGGTGTGTTGTTGTGGTGTTGTGGTGTGTTGTGTGTTGTGTTGTGTTGTGTGGTTTTGGTGTGTGGTTGTTTGTGTGTTGGTGTGGTGTTTGTTGTGGTGGTGTGTGTTGTTGTGTTTGTGTGTGGTTTGTGTGTGTTGTGGTGTTGTGTTGTGTGTGTTGTTGTGTGTGGTGTGTTGTGTTGTGTTGGTGTGTGTTTGTGTGTGGTTGTGTGTTGTGTTGTGTTGTGGTGTGTTGGTTGTGTGTTGGTGTGTGTGTTGTGTGTTGTTGTGTTTGTGGTGTTGTTGTGTTGTGTGGTGTGTGTTGTGTGGTGTGTGTTGTTGTGTGTGGTGTGTTGTTGTGTGGTTGTGTGTTGGTGTGTGTTGGTGTTGTGTGGTGTTGTGTTGTGTGTTGTTGTGGTGTGTGGTTTGTGGTGTGGTGTGTTGTTGTGGTGTTGTGTGTGTTGTGGTGTTGTGTGTTTGTTGTGTGTGTTGTGTGTTGTGTGGTGTTGTGTGTGGTGTTGTGGTGTGTGTGTTTGTGTGTTTGTGTTGGTGTGTGTGGTTGTGTGTGTTGTTGTGTGGTGTTTTGTTGGTGTGTGGTGTGTTTGTGGTGTGTGTGTTGTGTTGTGTGTGGTGTGTTGTGTGTTGTGTGTGTTGTGTTGTTGTTGTGGTGTGGTGTGTTGTGTGGTTTGTGTGTTGTGTGGTGTGTGTTGTGTTGTGTGTGTGTGGTGTGTTGTGGTGTGTTGTGTGTGGTGTGTTGTTGTTGTGTGTGTTGTGGTGGTGTTGTTGTGTGGTGTTGTGTGTTGTGGTGTGTTTGGTGTTGTGTGTTGTGGTTTGTGTGTGTTGTGTTGTGTGTGTTGTGTTGTGGTGTTGTGTGTTGTGTTGTTGGTGTGTGTGTTGTGGTGTGTGTGGTTGTGTGTGTGGTGTTGTGTGTTGTGTGTGTTGGTTTTGTTGGTGTTGTGTGTGTGTTGTGTGGTTGGTGTTGTGGTGTGTTGTTGTGTTGGTGTGTGTGGTGTTGTTGTGGTGTGTGTGTTGTGTGTGTTGTGTGTGTGTTGTGTGTGTGTTGTGTTGTTGTGTGTGTGTTGTGGTTTGTGTGTTGGTTGTGTGTTGTGGTTGTGTGTTGTGTGTGGTGTGTTGTGTGTGTTTGTTGTGTTGTGGTGTTGTGTTGTTGGTGTTGTGTGTGGTGTGTTGTGTTGTGGTGTTGTGTGTGTTGTGTTGTGTGTTTGTGTGTTGTGTTGTGGTGTGTTTGTTGTGTGTGTTTGTGTTGTTGTGGTTGTTGTGTGTTGTGTGGTGTGTTGTGTGTTTGTGTTGGTGTGTTGTTGTGTGTGTGTGTGTTGTGGTGTGTGTTTGTGTGTTGTGTGTGGTTTGTGTGTGTGTGTGGTGTTGTTGTGTGTGGTGTGTTGTTTGTGGTGTTGGTGTGTTGTTGTGTTTGTGTTGTGTTGTTGTTTGTGTGTGTGTGTTGTGTGTGGTTGTGGTTTGTTGTGTGTTGTGTGTGGTTTGTGTTGTGTGTGTTGGTGTTGTGTTGTTTGTGTGTGGTGTTGTGTTGTGGTGTGTTGTGTGTGTGGTTGTTGTTGTGTGGTGTTGTGTGTGGTTGTGTGGTGTGTGTGTTGTTGTGTGTTGTGTGTGTGGTTTGTTGTGTTGGTGTTGTGTTGTGGTGTGTGTTTGGTGTGTGTTTGTGTTGTGTGGTGTGTGTGTTGTGTGTGTGTTTGTGTTGTTGTGTGTTGGTGTTGTGTGGTGGTTTGTTGTGTGTGTGTTGTGTGTGTTGTGTTGTGTGTGGTTGTGTGTTGTGTGTGTGTTGTTGTGTGTTGTGGTGGTGTGTTGTGTTGTGTGTTGTTGTGTGTGGTTGTGTGTTGTGTTGTTGTGTGGTGTGTTGTGGTGTTGTGTGTTGTGTTGTGGTGTGTTGTGTGTTGTGTGGTGTGTTGTTGTGTGTGTTGTTGTGTGGTGTTGTGTGTGTTTGTGGTTGTTGTGTTGTGGTTGTGTGTGGTTGTGTTGTGTGTTGGTGTGTGTTTGTGGTGTGTTGTGTGGTTTGTTTGTTGTGTGTGTGTTTGTGGTGTGTGGTTGTGTTTGTGTGTTGTGTGTTTGGTGTGGTTGTGTGTGTTGTGTTTGTGTTGTGTGGTGTTGTGTGTGTGGTGTTGTTGTGTGTTGTTGTGTGTGTTGTGTGTGGTTGTGTTGGTGTTGGTGTTTGTGTTGTGTGGTTGTGTTGTGTGTGTTTGTGTGTGTTGGTTGTGTGTTGTGGTGTGTGTGTTGTTGTGGTGTGTGTGTTGTGTGTGTTGTGTGTGTTGTGTGTGGTGTGTTGTTGTGTGTTGTGTGTGGTGTGTTGTGTGTTGGTTGTGTGTGTTGTGTTGTGGTGTGTTGGTTTGTGTGTGTGTTGGTGTGTGGTTGTGTTGTGTGGTGTGGTTGTGTGTTGTGTGTGTGTTGTGTTGTGTGTGTTGGTGTGTGTTGTGGTGTTGGTGTTGTGTTTGTGTGTGTTGTGTGGTTGTGTTGTGTTGTGTTTGTGTTGTGTGTGTGTGTTGTGTGTTGTGTTGTTGTGTGTGTTGTGTGTTGTGTGTGTGTTTGTGTGTTGTGTGTGGTTGTGTTGTGTTTGTGTTGTGTGTGTGTTGTGTGTTGTGTGTGTTTGTTGTGTGTTGGTGTTGTGTGTGTGTTGTTTGTGTGTTGGTGTGTTGTTGTGTTGTGTGTTGTGGTTGTGTTGTGTGTGTTGTTGTGTGTGGTTGTGTGTGTTGTGTGGTGTTTGTGTTGTGTGTTGTGGTTGTGTGTGTTGTGTGTTTGTGTGGTTGTGTGTTTGTGTTGGTTGTGTGTTTGTGGTGTGTGTTGTGTGTTTGTGTTGTGTGTTGTGTGTTGTGTGGTGTGTGTTTGTGTTGTGGTGTTGTGTGGTGTGTGTTGTGTGTGTGTTTGTTGTGTGTTGTGTGTGGTGTTGTTGTGTGTTGTGTGGTGTTGTTGTGTTGTGTGTTTGGTTGTGTTTGTGTTGTGTGGTGTGTGTGTTTGTTGTTGTGTGGTGTTGTGTTGGTGTTGTGTGTTGTGTGTTTGTGTGTGTGTTGTGTTGTTGTGTTGTGGTGTTGTGTTGTGTTGGTGTGTGTTGTGTGGTGTTGTTGTGTGTTGTGTTTTGTGTGGTGTGTGTTGTTGTGTGTTGTGTTGTGTGGTGTTGTGTTGTGTTGTGTTGTGTGTTGTTTGTGTGTTGTGTGGTGTGTGTTGGTGTGTGTTGTGTTGTGTGTTGTGTTGTGTGTTGTGTGTGTGGTTGGTGTGTGTGTTGTTGTGTGGTGTTGTGTGTGTTGTTGTTGTGTGTTGTTGTGTGTTGTGTTGTTGTGGTGTTTGTGTGTGTTGGTGTGTGTTGTTGGTGTGGTGTGTGTTTGTGTGTTGTGTGTTGTGTGTTGTGTTTGGTGTGTTGTGTGTTGTTGTGGTGTGTTTTGTGTGTGGTGTGTTGTGTTGTTGTGGTGTGTTGTGTTGTGTTGTGTTGGTGTGTTGTGGTTGTGTTGTTTGTGTTGTGTGGTGTTTGTGTTGTGTTTGTTGTGTTGGTGTGTGTTGTTGGTGTGTGTTGTGTTTGGTTGTGTGTGTTGTGTTGTGTGTGTTTGTTGTGGTGTTGGTGTGTTGTGTTGTGTGTTTGTGTGTTGTGGTTGGTTGTTGTGTTGTGTGGTTGTGTGTTTGTGTGTTGTTGTGTGTGTTTGTTGTGTGTTGTTGTGTTGTGGTGTGTTGTGTGTTGTGTTTGTGTGTGTTGTTGTGTTGTGTGTTTGTTGTGTGTGTTGTGTGTTGTGGTGTTGTGTTGTGGTGTTGGTGTTGTGTTGTGTGTTTGTGGTGTGGTGTGTGGTTGTGTGTGTTTGTTGTGTGGTGTTGGTTGTGTGTTGTTGTGTTGTGGTGTGTTGTGTGTTTGTTGTGGTGTTGTGTGTTGTGGTGTTGTGTGTGGTTGTGTTGTGTTGTTGTGTGTGTGTTGTTTGTGTGTTGTGGTGTGTTGTGTGTTGTGTGTTGGTGTTGTGTGTTGTGTGTTTGTTTTGTGTGTGGTGTGTTGTTGTGTGTGTTGGTGTGTTGTGGTGTGTTGTGTGTTGGTGTTGTTGGTGTGTGTTTGTTGTGTTTGTGTGTGTTGTGGTTGTGTGTTGTGTTGTGTGTTTGTTGTGGTGTTGTGTGTGTGTGTGTTGGTGTGTTGTGTGGTGTTTGGTTGTGTGTGTTTGTGTTGTGTTGTGTGTTGTGTGGTGTTGTGTTTGTGGTGTGTGTGTGTTGTGTTGTTGTGTTGTGTGGTTGTGTGTTGTTGTGTGGTTGTGGTGTGTGTGTTGTTGTTGTGTGGTGTTGTGTGTTGTTTGTGTTGTGTGTTGTGTGGTGTGTTGTGTGTGTTGGTGTGTTTGGTTGTGTGTGTGTTTGTGTGTTTGTTGTGTGGTTGTGTGTGTTGTGTTGTGTTGTTGTTGTTGGTGTGTTGTGTGGTGTTGTGTGTGTTGTGTGTGTGTTGTTTGTGTGGTTGTGGTGTGTTGTGTGTGTGTGTGTGTTGTGGTGTTGTTGTTGTTTGTGTGTTGTGTTGTGTTGTGTGGTGTTTGTGTGTGTGGTTGTGTGTTGTGTTGTGTTGTTGGTGTGTTTGTGTGTTGTGTGTGTGTTTGTGTGTTGTGTGTTGTGTGGTTGTTGTGTGGTGTTGTGTTGTGTGTTGTGTTGTGTTGTGTGTTTGTGTTGTGTGGTGTTGTGTTGGTGTTGTGTTGTGTGTTGTGGTGTTGTTGTGTGGTGTTTGTTGTGTGTTGTGTGTGGTTGGTGTTGTGTGTGTTGTGTGTTTGTGTTGTGTGTGTGTGGTTGTGTGGTGTGTTGTGTGTTGTTTGGTGTGTTGTGTTGTGGTGTGTTGTGGTGTGTTTGTGTTGTGTTGTTTGTGTGTTGTGTGGTGTTGTTGGTGTGTTGTGTTGTGGTTTTGTGTGGTGTTGTGTTGTGTTGTTGTGTGGTGTTGTGTTTGTGTTGTGTGTGGTGTTGTGTGTTGTGTTGTGTTGTTGTGTGTGTTGTGTGTTGTGTGTGGTTTTGTGTGTGTTGTTGTGTGTGTGTTTGTGTTGGTGTGTGTTTGTTGTTTGTGTTGTGTTTGTTGTTTGTGTGGTTGTGTTGTTGGTGTGTGTTGTGTGTTGTTGTGTGGTGTGTTGTGTTTGTGGTGTTGTGTTGTGGTTTGTTGTGTGTGTTGTTGTGGTGTGTGGTGTGTTGTTGTGTGTTGTGTGTTGTGTGTTGTTGTGTGTTGTGGTGTGTGTTGTGTGGTGTTGGTGTGTGTTGTGGTTGTGTGTTGTGTTTGTGTTGTGTGTGTTGTTGTGTGGTGTTGTGTGTGTGTTGTTGTGTTGTGGTGTTGTGTTGTGTGTTTGTGTGGTGTGTTGTGTGTGGTGTGTTGTTGTGTTTGGTGTGTTGTGTGTTGTGTGTTGGTGTGTGTTGTTTGTGTGGTTGTGTGTTGTGTTGTGTGGTTGTTGTGTGGTGTTTGTTGTGGTGTTGTGTTGTGTGTTTGTGTTGTGTGTGTTGTGTGTGTTGTGGTGTTGTGTTGTGTGTTGTGTGGTTGTGTGTGTTGTGTTGGTTTGTGTGTGGTGTGTTGTGGTGTGTGGTTGTTTGTGTGTTGTGTTGTGTGTGTGTTTGTGTGTGTGGTGTGTGTTGTTGTTGTGTTGTGTGTTGTGTGTGGTTGGTTGTTGGTTGTGTGTTTGTGTTGTTGTTGTTGGTGTTGTGGTGTTTGTGTTGTGTGTTGTGTGTTGTGTTGTGTTGTGGTGTTGTGGTGTGTGGTTGTGTGTTGTTTGTGTGTGTGGTGTGTGTTGTGTTGTTGTGTTGTGTGGTGTTGTGTGGTGTGTGGTTGTTTGTGTGTTGTTGTGTGTGTGTTTGTGTGTGGTTGTGTGTTGTGGTGTGTTGTTTGTGTTGTGTGTTGTTGGTGTGTGTGTGTTGTTGTGTTGTGTGTTGGTTGTGTGTTGTGTGTTTGTGTGTGTTTGTGTGGTGTGTTGTTGTGTGTTGTGTGTTGTGTGTGTGTTGTTGGTTGTGTTGTGGTTGTGTGTTGTTGTGTGTTGTGTTTGTTGTGTTTGTGTTGTGTGTTGTTGTGTGTTGTTGTGTTGGTGTGTGTTGTTGTGTTGTGTGTGTGTTGTGGTGTTGTGTGTTTGTGTGTGTTGGTGTGTTGTTGTGGTTGTGTGTTGTGTGTTGTGTTGTGGTGTTGTTGTGTGTTGTGTTGTGTTGTGTGTGGTGTTGTGTGTTGTGTGGTGTGGTGTGTGTTTGTGTGTTGTGTGTGTGTTGTGGTGTTGTTGTGTGTGGTGTGTTGTGTTGTTGTTGTTGTGTTGTGTGTGTTGTGTGTGGTGTGTGTTTGTGTGTGTGTTGTGTGGTTGTGTTGTGTGTTGTGTTGTTGTGTTGTGTGTGGTGTGTTGTTGTGTGTGTTTGTGGTGTTGTGTTGTGTGTTGTGTGTTTGTGTGTTGTGTGTGTTTGTGTTGTGTTGTGTGTGTGTTGTGTGTGTGTTTGGTGTGTTGTGTGTTGTTGTGTTGTGTGTGTGTGTTTGTGTGTTGTGTTGTGTGTTGTGTGTGTGTTGTGTGTTGTGTTGTGGTGTGTGTTTGTGTGTGTGTTGTGGTGTGTGTTTGTGTGTTGTGTTGTGTGTTGGTGTGTTGTTGTGTTGTGTGTGTGTTGGTGTTGGTGTGTTGTTGTGTGTTGTGTGTTGTGGTGTGTGTGTTGTTGTGTGTGTGTTTGTGTGTTGTGTTGTTGTGTGTTTGTGTGGTGTTGTGTTGTGTTGTGTGTTGTGTGTTTGTGTGTTGTGTTGTGTGTTGTGTTGTTGTGGTGTGTTGTGTGTTGTTGTGTGGTTGTGTGTTGTGTGTGTTGTGTGTTGTTGTGTGTGTGTTGTTGTGTTGTGGTGTTGTGTTGTGTGGTGTGTTGTGTTTGTGTGTTGTGTTGTGTTGGTGTGTTTGTGTGTGTGTTGTGTTGTTTGTGTGTGTTGTGTGTTGTGTTTGTGGTGTGTGTTGTGTGTTGTGTGTTGTGGTTTGTTGTGTGTTGTGTTGTGTTGTGTGTGTTTGTGTGTGTTGTGTGTTGTGTGTTGTTTGTGTTGGTGTTGTGTGTGTGTGTTGTGTTGTGTGTGTTGTGTGTTTGTGTTGTGTGTGTGTTGTGTTGTGTGTTGTGTGGTTGTGTGTTTGTGTGTGTTGTGTTGTGTGTTTGTGTGTTTGTGTGTTGTGGTGTGTGTTTGTGGTGTTGTTGTGTTGTGTGGTGTTTGTGTTGTGTGTGTGTTGTGTTGTGTGTTGTGTGGTTGTTGTGTGGTTTGTTTGTGTGTTGTGTTGGTGTTGTGTTGTTGTGTTGTTGTGTGTGTGTTGTGTTGTGTGGTTGTGTTGTGTGTGTTTGTGTGGTGTGTGTTGTGTTGTTGTTTGGTGTGTTGTGTGTTGTGTGGTGTTGTGTTGTGTTGTTGTGTTGTGTGTGTTGTGTGTTTGTGGTGTGTGTTGTGGTGTGTGTGTGTGTGGTTGTGTGTTTGTTGTGTTGTGTGTTGTTTGTGTGTTGTGTGTGTGGTTGTTGTGTGTGTTGTGTGTTGTGTTGTGTGTTGTGTGGTGTGTTTGTGGTGTTGTGTTGTGTGTTGTTGTGTGTGTTGTGTGTTGTTGTGTTGTGTGTGGTGTGTTTGTGTTGTGTGTTGTGGTGTGTTGTGTGTGGTGTGTTGTTGTGTGTTGTGTTGTGTGGTGTTGTGTGGTTGTGTGTTGTTGGTGTTTGTGTTGGTGTGTTGTGTGTGTTGTGTTTGTGTTGTGTGTGTGTTTGTTGTGTTGGTGTGTTGTGTGTGTTGTGTTTTGTGTGTGTGTGTTGTGGTTTGTGTGTTGTGTGTTGTGTTGTGTTGTGTGTTGTTTGTGTGTTGTGTGTGTTGTGTGTTGTGTGTGTGTGGTTGTTGTGTGTGTGTGTGGTTGTGTGTGTTGTGGTGTTGTGTGTTTGTTGTGTTGTGTGTTGTGTGTGTTTGTGTTGTGTGTGTGTGTGTTGGTGTGTTGTGTTGTGTGTTGTGTGTGTGTTTGTGGTGTTGTGTGTGTTGTGTTGTGTGTTGTGTGTTGTTGTGTTGTGTGTGGTTGTGTGTTTGTGTGTTGTTGTGGTGTTGTGTGTTGTGTTGTGTGTGTTGTGTTGTGTGTTGGTGTGTTTGTTGTGTGTGTGTGTTGTTGGTGTGTTGTTGTGTGGTTTGTGTTGTGTTGTGTTGTGTGGTGTTGTGTGTTTGTGTGTTGTGTTGTGTTGTGTTGTGTGTTTGTGTTGTTGTGTGTGTTGTGTGTTGTGTGTTGTGTTTGTTGTGTGTTGTGTGTTTGTTGTGTTGTGTTGTGTGTTTGTGTGTGTTGTGTTGTGTGTGTTGGTGTTGTGTGTGGTGTGTGTTGTGGTTGTGTTGTGTGTTGTGTTGGTGTGTTGTTTGTTGTGTTGTGTGGTGTTGTGTTGTGTGTTGTGTGTTGTTGTGTGTGTGTTGTGTTGTGTTGTGTGTGTTGTTGTGGTGTGTTGGTGTTGTGTTGTGTGTGTGTTGTTGTGTGTTGTGTTGTGTGTTGTGTGTGTTGTGTTGTGTGTGTTGTTGTGGTGTTTGTGTTGTGTGTGTGTTGTGTTGTGTGTGTTGTTGTTGTGTGTGTTGTGGTGTGTTGTGTGTGTTGTGTGTGTTGTGTTTGTGGTGTGTTTGTGTTGTGTTGTTGTGTGTGTTGTGTGTTTGTGTTGTGTGTTGTGTTGTTGTGTTGTGTTGTGTGTGTGTTGTGTGTTTGTTGGTGTGTGTTGTGTTGTTGTTGTGTTGTGTGTTGTGGTGTGTTGTTGTTTGTGTGTGTTGTGTGTGTTGTGTTGTGGTTGTTGTGTTTGTTGTGTGTTGTTGTGTTGTGTTGTGTGTGGTGTTGTGTTGTGTTGTTGTGTGTTGTGGTGTTGTGTTGTTGTGTGTGTGTTGTGTGTTGGTGTGTTGTGTTGTTGTGTTTGGTGTGTTGTTGTGGTGTTGTGTGTGTTGTGTGTTGGTGTTGTGTTTGTGTTGTGTGTGTGTGTTGTTTGTGTGTTGTTGTTTGTGTGTGGTGTTGTGTTGTGTTTGTGTGGTTGTGTTGTGTTGTGTGTGGTTGTGTGTTTGTGTGTGTTTGTGTGTGTGTGTGTTGGTGTTGTGTGTTTGTGTTGTTGTGGTGTGTGTTGTGTTGTTGTGGTTGTTGGTGTTGTTGTGGTGTTGTTGTGTGTGTTGTGTGTTGTGTTTGTGGTGTGTTGTGTGTGTTTGTGTTGTGTTGGTTGTTGTGTGTGTGTTGTGTTTGTGTGTTGTGTTTGTTGTGTGGTGTTTGTGTTGTGTTGTTGTGTGTGTGTGTGTTGTGTTGTGTTTGTGTGTGTTGTGTTTGTGTTGTGTGTTGTTGGTTTGTGTTGTTGTGTTGTTGTGTTTGTGTGTGGTGTGTTGTTGTGTTGTGTGTGTGTTGTTTGTTGTGGTGTTGTGTGTTTGTTGTGTGTGTTTGTGTGTGTTGTTTGGTGTGTTGTGTGTGTTGTGTTGTGTGGTTGTTTGTTGTGTTGTGTTTGTGTGTTGTGTTGTTGTGTGTGTTGTTGTGTTTGTGTGTTGTTTGTGTGTGTTGTGTGTGTTGTTGTGGTTTGTGTTGTTGTTTGTGTGGTTGTGTTGTTGTGTGTGTTGTGTGTTGTGTTGTGTGTTTGGTTGTGTGTGTTTGTTGTGTGTTTGTGTTGGTGTGTTGTGTTGTGTGTGTGTGTTGTGTGTTGTTGTGGTGTTGTGTGTGTGTTGTTGTGTGTTGTTGTGTGTTTGTGTGTGGTGTTGGTGTGTTTGTGTTGTGTTTGTGGTGTTGTGTGTGTTGTGTGTGTGTGTTGTTTGTTGTTGTGTGGTGTTGTTGTTTGTGTTGTGTTGTGTGTTGTGTGTGTGTTGTTTGTGTGTGTTGTGTGTTGTGTTGTGTGTTGTTTGTTTGTGTTGTGTTGTGTGTGTTGGTGTGTTGTTGTGTGTGTTGTGTTGTGTTGTGTGGTGTTGTGTTTGTTGTTGTGTGTGTTGTGTGTGTGTTGTTGTGTGTTTGTGGTGTTGTGTTTGTGTGTGTTGTGTGTGTTGTTGTGTGTTGTTTGTGTGGTGTGTTGTGTGTTGTGTGTTTGTTGTGTGTTTGTGTTTGTTGTGTGGTTGTTGTGGTTGTGTTTGTGTTGTGTGTTGTGTTGTTTGTGTTGTGGTGTGTTTGTTGTGTTGTGTGTGTTTGTGTGTGTGTGTTTTGTTGGTGTTGTGTGTTGTTGTGTTGTGTGTTTGTGTTGTGGTGTTGTTGTGTGTTGTGTGTGTTGGTTGTTTGGTGTTGTGTTGTTGTGTTGTGTGTGTTGTGTGTTGTGGTGTTGTGTGTGTTTGTTGTGTTGTGTTGTGTGTTTGTGTTGTGTGTGTTGTTTGTGTTTGTGTTGTGTTGGTTGTGTGTGGTTGTGTTGTGGTGTTGGTTGTGTGTGTTGTTGTGTTTGTGTGTTGTGTTTTGTGTGTTGTGTTGTTGTGTTTGTTGGTGTTGTTGTGTGTGTTTGTTGTGTGTTGTGTTGTTGGTGTGTGTTTGTGTTGTGTGGTGTTTGTTGTGTTGTGTTGTGTTGTGTGTTGTTGTGTGTGGTGTTGTGTGTTTGGTGTTGTTGTGTTGTGTGTGTTGTTGTTGTGTTGTGGTTTGTTGTGTTGTGTTTTGTGTGTGTGTTTGTGTTGTGTTGTTTGTGTGTTGTGTTGGTGTGTGTGTTGTGTGTTGTTGTGTGTGTGGTGTTGTGTTGTGTGGTTGTGTTGTGTTGTTGTGTGTTGTGTTGTGTGTTGTTTTGTGTTGTTGGTGTTGTGTTGTGGTGTTTGTGTTGTGTTTGTGTGTTGTTGTGTGTGTTTGTGTGTTGTGTTGTTGTGGTGTGTTGTTGTGTGGTTGTGTTGGGTGTTGTGTTGTGTGTTTGTGTTGTTGTGTGTTGTTGTGTGTTGTTGTGTGTGTTGTTGTTTGTGTGTTGTGTTGTGTGTTTGTGGTTGTGTTGTGTGTTGTGTGTTTGTGTTGTGTTTGGTGTGTTGTTGTGTTGTTGTGTTGTGTGGTTGTTTTGTGTTGTGTTGTGTTGTGTTGTTGTTGTGTTGTGTTTGTTGGTGTTGTGTGTGTTTGTTGTGTGTTGGTGTTGTGTGTGTTGTGTTGTGTGTTGTTTGTTGTGTGTTGTGTTGTGTGTGTTGTGTGTTTGTTGTGGTGTTGTTGTGTGTTGTGTTGTGTGTTGTTGTGTTTGTGTGTTGTGTGTTGGTGTTGTGTTGTGTTTTGTGTGTTGGTGTTGTGTGTTTGTTGTTGTGTTGTGTTGTTTGTGTGTTTGTTTGTTGTGTTGTTGTTGTGGTGTGTTTGTGTTGTTTGTGTTGTGTTGTTGTGTGTGTTGTGTTGTGTTGTTGTTGTTGTTTGTTGTGTTTTGTGTGTTGTGTGTTTGTGTGTTGTGTGTGTGTTTGTGTGTTGTGTTTGTTGTTTGTTGTGTGTGTTTGTGTTGGTGTTTGTGGTTGTGTTTGTGTGTTGTTTGTGTGTGTTTGTTGGTGTTGTGTGTTGTGTGTGTTGTTGTGTTTGTGTTGTTGGTTTGTTGTGTGTTGTGTTGTGTGTTGTTGTGTGTTGTTGGTTGTGTGTGTGTTGTGTGTGTTGTGTGTTGTTGTGTGGTGTGTGTTGTGTTTGTTGTGTGTTTGTGTGTTGGTGTGTTTGTGTGTTGTGGTGTTTGTGTTGTGTGGTTGTGTTTGTGTGTTGTGTTGTGGTGTTGTTGTGTGTGTTTGTGTTGTGTTGTGTGTGTTGTGTGTTGTTGTTGTTTGTGTGTTGTGTGTGTTTGTGTGTGTGTTTGTGTTGTGTGTTTGTGGTGTGTGTGTTGTGTTTGTGTTTTGTGTGGTGTGTGTTTGTGTGTTGTGTTGTTGTGTTGGTGTGTGTGTTTGTTGTTGTGTTGTGTGTTTGTTGTTTGTGTGTTTGTGTTGTGGTTGTGTGTTGTGGTTTGTTTGTGTGTGTGTTGTGGTTGTGTTGTGTTTGTGTGTGTGTTGTGTGTTGTTTGTTGTGTGTGTTGGTTTGTGTGGTGTGTGTTGTGTTGTTGTGTGTGTTTGTTGTGTGTGTTGTGGTTGTGTGTTGTTTGTGTGTGTGTTGTGGTTGTGTGTGTTGTGTTGTTGTGTGTTGTTGTGTGTGTTGTGTGTTTTGTGTGTGTTGTGTTGTGTGGTGTTTGTGTTGTGTGTGTTGTGTGTTTGTGTTGTGGTGTGTGGTTGTTGTGTTGTGTGTTGTGTGTTGGTGTTGTGTGTGTGTGTTTGTGTGTTGGTGTGTGTTGTGTTGTGTTGTTGTTTTGTGTGTTGTGTGTGTGTTGTTTGTGTGGTTGTGTTGTGTTTGTGTGTGTGTTGTGTTGTTTGTGTGTGTTGTGTTGTGTGGTTGTGTGTGTTGTTGTGTGGTTGTGTGTTGTGTTGTTGTGTTTGTGGTGTGTTGTGTGTTGTGGTGTTGTGTTGTTGTGTGTTGTGTTGTGTGTTGTGTTTGTTGTGTTTGTGTGTGTTGTGTTTGTGTGTTGTTGTTGTGTTTTTGTGTGTGTGTTGTGTTGTGTGTGTTTTGTTGTGTTGTTTGTGTGTGTTGTGTGTGTTTGTTGTGTTGTTGTGGTTGTTTGTTGTGTGTTGTGTTGTGTTGTTGTGTGTTGTGTGTGTTGTTTGTGTGTTGTTGTTGTGTGTTGTGTTGTTGTGTTGGTGTGTGTTTGTGTTGTTTGTTGTGTGTGTTTGTGTGTTGTTGTTTGTGTTGTGTTGTTTGTGTTGTGTGTGTTGTGTGTGGTTTGTTGTGTGTGTGTTGTGTGTTGTGTTGTTTGTGTGTTGTTGTTGTGTTGTTTTGTGTGTTGTGTGGTTGTTGTTGTGTTGTGTGTGTTGTTGTGTGTTTGTGTGTTGTTTGTGTTGTGTGTTTGTTGTGTGTTTGTGTTGTGTTGTTTGTGTGTTTGTGTTGTGTTTGGTGTGTTGTGTTGTGTTTTGTGTTTGTTTGTGTTGTGTTGTGTGTGGTTTGTGTTGTGTTTGTGTTGTGTGTTGTTGTGTGTTTGTGTTGTGTGTGTTGTGTTGTTGGTTGTGTTGTGTTTGTTGTGTTGTGGTTGTGTTTGTGTGTTTGTTGTGTGTTGTTTGTTTGTGTGTTTGTGTTGTGTTTGTGTTTGTGGTGTTGTGTGTTGTTGTTGTGTTGTGTTGTTGTGTTTGTGTTTGTTGTGTTGGTGTGTGTTGTTTGTGTGTTGTGTTGTTGTTGTTGTGTTTGTGTGGTTGTGTGTTTGTGTGGTGTTTGTGTGTTGTGTTTGTGTGTGTGTTGTGGTTGTTGTGTGTGTTGTGTGTGTTTTGTGTTGTTGGTTGTGTTGTGTTGTTGTGTGTTTGTGTGTTGTTGTGTTGGTGTGTTTTGTTGTGTGTTGTTGTGTTTGTTGTGGTTGTTGTTTGTGTTGTGTGTTGTTGTGTTGTGTTGTTGTGTTGTTGTGTGTTTGTGTGTTGTTGTGTTTTGTGTGTTGTGTTGTGTGTTGTTTTGTGTTGGTGTGTTTGTTGTTGTGTTTGTGTTGGTGTGTTGTTTGTGTTTGTTGTTTGTTGTGTTTTGTGTGTGTGTTGTTTGTTGTGTTTGTGTGTTTGTTGTGTGTTGTTGTGTTTGGTGTTGTGTTGTTGTGTTTGTTGTTGTTGTGTGTTGTGTTTGTTGTTTGTGTTGTTTGTGTGTGTTTGTGTTGTGTGTTGTGTTTGTTGTGGTGTTGTGTGTTTGTGTGTTTTGTGTTGTTTGTGTGTTGTGTGTGTTTGTGTGGTGTGTTGTGTTGTGTTGTGTGTTGTGTTGTGTTGTTGTGTGTTGTTTGTGTTGTTGTTTGTGTGTGTTGTGTTGTTTTGTTGTTGTGTTTTGTTGTGTGTTGTGTGTTGTTTGTTGTGTGTGTTGTTTTGTGTTGTGTTGTTGTTGTGTTGTTGTGTTTGTGTTGTGTGTTGTTGTGTGTTTGTTGTTGTTTGTGTTGTGTGGTTTGTGTTGTGTTTGTGTGTTGTTGTGTGTTTGTTGTGTTTGTTGTGTGTGTTGTGTGTTTGTTTGTTGTGTTGTTGTGTTGTTGTGTTTGTTGTTGTGTGTGTTGTGTTGTGTTTGTGTTGTTTGTTGTGTGTTGTGTTGTGTGTTGTTTTGTGTTGTTTGTTGTGTTGTGTGTTGTTTGTGTGTTGTTGTTGGTGTTTTGTTGTTGTTTGTGTTTGTGTGTTGTTTGTGTGTTTGTTGTTTGTTGGTTGTTGTGTGTTTGTGTTGTGTGTTTGTTGTGTTGTGTTGTTGTTGTGTTGTTGTGTTGTTGTTTGTGTGTTGTTGTGTGTGTTTGTTGTGTGTTTGTTTGTTGTGTTGTGTTGTGTTTTGTGTTGTTGTTTGTGTGTTGTGTTTGTGTTGTGTTTGTTGTGTGTTGTGTTGTTGTTGTGTTGTTTTGTGTGTTGTGTTTGTGTTGTGTTGTTGTGTGTTGTGTTTTGTGTGTTGTTTGTTGTGTGTTTTGTGTGTTGTGTGTTGTGTTGTTTGTTGTGTGTTTGTTGTGTTGTGTTGTGTGTGTTGTTGTGTTGTGTTGTGTTTGTGTTTGTGTGTGGTTTGTTGTTTTGTGTGTGTTGTTGTGTTTGTTGTGTGTGTTTTGTTTGTTGTGTTGTGTGTTTGTGTTGTGTTTGTGTTGTGTTTGTTGTGTTTGTGTTGGTGTTGTTTGTTGTGTTTGGTGTTTTGTGTGTTGTGTTTGTTGTGTTGTTGTGTTGTGTTTTGTGTTTGTTTGTGTGTTTGTGTGTTGTTGTGTTTGTGTTGTTGTTGTGTTGTGTGTGTTGTGTTTGTTGTGTTGTGTTGTTGTTTGTGTGTGTTTGTTGTGTGTTGTGTTTGTGTGTTGTTGTTGTGTTGTGTTTTGTGTTGTTGTTTGTGTTGTTTGTTGTGTGTTGTGTTGTGTTGTTGTGTGTGTGTTGTGTTGTTGTGTGTTGTTTGTGTTGTGTTTGTGTTGTTTGTGTGTGTTGTTGTTTGTGTTGTTGTGTGGTGTTTGTTGTGTTGTGTGTTGTGTTGTTGTTTGTGTGTGTGTTTGTTGTGTTGTTGTGTTGTTGTTGTTTTGTGTGTTTTGTGTTGTTGGTGTTGTTGTGTTGTTTTGGTTGTGTTGTTTGTGTGTTGTTTGTGTGTTGGTGTTTGTTGTGTGTTTGTGTTGTGTGTTTGTTGTGTTGTGTTGTTGTTTTGTTTGTGTTGTTGTGTTGTGTTGTGTGTTTGTGTGTGTTGTTGTGTTTGTGTGTGTGTTGTTTGTTGTTGTTTGTGTGTGTTGTTTTGTGTTGTGTGTGTTGTTTGTGTGTTGTTGTGTTTGTTGTTGTGTGTTTGTTGTGTGTTGTTTGTGTTGTGTTGTTTGTTGTGTTGTGTTTGGTGTGTTGTGTTGTGTTGTTTTGTGTTTGTGTGTTGTGTTTGTGTGTTGTGTTGTGTTTGTGTGTGTTGGTTTGTGTTTGTGTTGTTGTGTTTTGTGTGTTTGTTGTTGTGTGTTTGTTGTTTGTGTGTTGTTGTTGTTGTGTTGGTGTTTGTGTTGTTGTGTTGTTGTGTTGTTTTGTGTTTGTTGTGGTTGTGTTGTGTTTTGTGTTGTGTTGTTGTGTTTGTGTGTTGTTGTGTGTTGTGTTGTTTGTGTTGTGTTGTTTGTGTTTGTGTGTTTGTTGTGTTGTTGTGTTTTGTTTGTTGTGTTGTTTGTGGTTGTTGTTGTGTTTGTGTGTTGTTTGTGTTTGTGTGTTGTGTTGTTGTGTTGTGTGTTTGTTGTTGTGTGTGTTGTTTGTGTTTTGTTGTGTTTGTTGTTGTGTGTTGTGTTTTGTTGTTTGTGTGTTGTGTGTTGTGTTTGTGTGTTGTTTGTGTTGTTGTTTTGTTGTTTTGTGTGTTGTTGTTTGTGTGTTGTGTTTTGTGTTGTTTGTTGTGTGTTGTGTTTGTTTTGTTTGTGTGTTGTGTTTGTTGTGTTTGTGTTGTTGTTGTGTGTTTGTGTTGTTTTGTGTTTTGTTGTGTTGTGTTTGTTGTGTTTTGTTGTGTGTGTGTTGTTTGTTGTTGTTGTGTTGTTGTGTTGTTTGTTGTGTGTTTGTTTTGTGTTGTGTTGTTGTGTTGTTGTGTGTTGTGTGTTTGTGTGTTGTTTGTGGTGTTGTTTGTGTTTTGTGTTTGTTGTGTGTTGTTTGTGTTGTGTTTGTTGTGTTGTGTTTGTGTTGTGTGTTTGTTGTTTTGTGTGTTGTGTTTGTTGTGTGTTGTGTGTTGTTTGTTGTGTTGTGTGTTGTGTGTTTTGTGTTGTTGTGTTGTGTGTTGTTTGTGTTGTGTTTGTTGTTGTGTTGTTGTGTTTGTTGTGTTGTTGTTGTGTGTGTGTGTTTTGTGTTGTTGTGTTTGGTTGTTTGTGTGTTGTGTGTTGTTGTTGTGTGTTGTTGTTTGTGTGTTTGTTGTGTTGTGTGTGTTGTTGTGTTTTGTTGTGTGTTGTTTGTGTTTTGTTGTTGTGTGTTTGTGTGTGTGTTTGTTGTTTTGTTGTTGTTGTTGTGTTTGTTGTGTTGTTGTGTGTGTTGTTTGTTGGTGTTTGTGTGTTGTTGGTGTGTTGTTTGTTTGTGTTGTTGTGTTGTGTGTTTGTTGTTTGTGTGTTTTGTTTGTGTGTTGTGTTGTGTTTGTGTGTTGTTTTGGTTGTGTTGTGTTTGTGTGTTGTTTGTGTTTTGTGTTTGTTGTTTTGTGTGTTGTGTTGTGTTTGTGTGTTGTTGTGTTTGTGTTGTTTGTGTTGTGTGTTTTGTTGTGTTGGTGTTTGTTGTGTTTGTGTTGTGTGTTTGTTGTTGTGTGTTGTGTTGTGTTGTTTGTGTTTTGTTGTGTTTTGTTTGTGTTGTTGTGTTGTGTGTTGTGTGTGTTTGTTTGTGTGTTTTGTGTTGTGTTGTTGTTTGTTGTGTTTGTTGTGTGGTGTTTGTGTGTTTGTTGTTGTGTTTGTGTGTTGTTGTTTGTTGTGTGTTTGTTGTGTTTGTGTGTGTTTGTGTTGTTGTGTTGTGTGTTTGTTGTTTGTGTGTGTTGTTGTGTTTGTGTGTTGTGTTTTGTTGTTGTGTTGTTTGTTGTGTGTTTGTTGTGTGTTGTTGTGTGGTTGTGTGTTGTGTTTGTTTGTTGTTGTGTTTTGTGTTGTTGTGTTTGTGTTGTTGTTGTGTTGTTTTGTTTGTGTGTTGTGTGTTGTTGTGTGTTTGTTGTTTGTTTTGTTGTGTGTTGTGTGTTGTTTGTTGTGTTTGTGTGTTGTTGTGTTGTGTTTGTTGTGTTTTGTGTTGTTGTGTTGTTGTTGTGTTGTTTTGTGTTGTTGTGTTGTGTTGTTGTGTGGTTGTGTTTGTGTGTTGTTTGTGTTTGTGTGTTTGTTGTGTGTTGTTTTGTGTGTTGTGTGTTTTGTTGTGTTGTTTGTTTTGGTGTTGTTGTGTTGTTGTGTTTGTGTTGTGTTTGTTGTTGTGTTGTTTGTGTTGTTTGTGTGGTTTGTGTTGTTGTTGTGTTTGTTGTGGTTGTTGTGTGTTGTTGTTTGTGTTGTGTTGTTTTGTGTGTTGTGTGTTTGTTTGTGTGTTGTGTTGTGTGTTGTTTTGTTGTGTTGTGTTGTGTTTGTTGTGTTTGTGTGTTGTTGTGTTGTTTTGTTGTGTTGTGTTTGTTGTGTTGTTGTTGTGTGTGTTGTGTGTTGTTGTGTTTTTGTTGTGTTGTTTGTGTGTTTGTGTTGTTGTGTGTGTTTGTTGTTGTGTGTTTGTGTTTGTTGTGTGTTGTTGTTTGTGTTTGTTTGTGTTGTGTGTTGTGTGTTTGTGTTTTTGTGGTTTGTGTGTGTGTTTTGTGTTGTTGTGTTGTGTGGTGTTGTTTGTTTGTTTGTTGGTGTGTTGTTGTGTTGTTGTGTTTGTTGTGTGTTGGTGTGTTTGTTGTGTTGTGTGTTTGTTGTGTTGTGTTGTTGTGTGTTTGTTGTTTGTGTGTTGTTTGTTGTGTTGTGTTGTTGTGTGTGGTTTGTGTTGTGTGTGTTTGTGTGTTTGTGTTGTTTGTTGTTGTGTTTGTTGTGTTGTTTTGTGTTGTTGTGTTGTTGTTTGTGTGTTTGTTGTTTGTGTGTGTTTTGTTGTGTGGTGTTGTGTTTGTGTTGTGTTTGTTGTGTTGTTTGTGTGTTGTTGTTTGTTGTGTGTTGTGTTGTTGTGTTGTTGTTGTTGTGTTGTGTGTTGTTTGTGTTGTGTTTTGTTTGTGTGTTGTGTTTGTGTGTTGTGTTGTTTGTGTTGTTGTTTGGTTTTGTGTTTGTTTGTGTGTTGTGTTGTGTTTTGTTTGTGTGTTGTGTGTTTGTGTTTGTTGTGTTGTTTGTGTTTGTGTTGTGTTGTTTTGTGTTGTTGTTTGTTGGTGTGTTGTTGTGTTTGTGTGTGTTGTTTGTGTTGTTTGTTGTGTGTGTTGTGTGTGTTTGTGTGTTGTGTTGTTTGTTGTGGTGTTTGTTGTTTTGTGTGTTGTGTTGTGTTGTGTGTTTGTTGTGTGTTTGTTTGTGTTGTTTGTGTTGTTTTTGTTGTGTTGTGTTGTTTGTGTTGTTGTGTTTGTGTGTTTTGTTGTGTTTTGTTGTGGTTTGTGTGTTGTTGTGTTGTTGTGTTGTTTGTGTGTGTTTGTTTTGTGTTGTTTGTTGTGTTGTGTTGTGTTTGTTGTGTGTTGTTTGTGTGTTTGTTGTGTTGTTGTGTTTGTTGTGTTTGGTGTTGTGTGTTGTTTGTGTTGTTGTGTGTGTTGTTTGTTTGTGTTGTTGTGTGTTGTGTGTTTTTGTTGTGTGTTGTTGTTTGTGTTGTGTTGTGTTGTGTGTTGTTTGTGTTGTGGTTTTGTTGTGTTGTGTGTTGTGTTTGTGTGTTTGTTGTGTTGTGTTGTTGTTGTGTGTGTGTTGTGTGTTTGTTGTGTTGTGTGTTGTTTTGTGTTGTGTTGTGTGTTTGTGTGTTTGTTTGTGTTGTGTGTTGTTTGTTGTTGTTGTGTTTGTGTTGTTTGTTGTGTGTTGTTTGTTGTTGTGTGTTGTGTTGTGTGTTTTGTTGTTGTGTTTGTTGTGTGTGTTTGTGGTTGTGTGTTTGTTGTGTGTTGTTGTTTGTGTTGTTGTGTTGTTGTGTTGTGTTGTTGTTGTTGTGTGTGTTGTTGGTGTTTGTGTTGTTGTGTGTTGTTTGTTTGTGTTGTGTGTTGGTTTGTTGTGTTGTTGTTGTGTGTTTGTGTGTTGTGTTTGTGTGTGGTGTGTGTTGTGTTGTTGTTTGTGTGTGTTTGTGTGTGTTGTGTTGTGTGTTTGTTGTTGTGTTGTGTTTTGTGTTTGTGTGTTGTTGTGTGTTTGTGTTGTGTTTGTGGTTGTTGTTGTGTGTGTTTGTGTGTTGTGTTGTTGTGTGTTGTGTGTTGTGTTTGTTGTGTTGTGTGTGTTGTGGTGTGTTTGTTGTGTTGTTGTGTTGTTTGTTGTGTTTGTGTGTTTGTTTGTGGTTGTGTTGTTTGTGTGTGTTGTGGTTGTGTGTTTGTTTGTGTGTGTTTGTTGTGTGTTTGTGTTGTTTGTGTGTTGTGTTGTGTGTTTGTGTGTTGTGTTGTGTGTTGTTGTTTGTGTTGGTGTTGTTTGTGTTGTGTGTTGTGTTGTGTTGTGTTTGTTTTGTGTTGTTGTGTGTTGTTGTGTGTGTGTGTTTGTTGTGTGTTGTGTGTTGTTTGTTGTGTTGTTGTGGTTGTGTGTTTGTGTTTTGTTGTTGTGTGTTTGTTGTGTGGTTGTGTTTGTTGTTGTGTGTTTGTGTGTGTTGTTGTGTGTTTGTGTTGGTGTGTTTGTGTTGTGTGTTTGTTGTTGTGTGTTGTGTTGTGTGTGTTTGTTGTGTGTTTGTGTTTGTTTGTTGTGTTGTGTTGTGTTTGTTGTGTTTGTGTTGTGTGTTGTTGTGTTTGTGTGTGTTGTGTGTTTGTTTGTTGTGTTGTGTGTGTGTTGTTTGTGTTGGTTTTTGTGTGTTGTGTTGTTTGTGTTGTGTTGTTTGTGTGTGTTTGTTGTGTTGTTGTGGTTGTTGTGTGTGTGTGTTGTGTTGTTGTGTGTTGTGTTGTGTTTGTGTGTTGTTGTGTGTGTGTGGTTTGTTGTTGTTTGTGTTGTGTGTTGTGTGTTGTTTGTGTGTTTGTTGTGTTTGTGTTGTTTTGTGTGTTTGTTGTGTTGTGTTGTGTGTGTGTTGTTGTGTTTGTGGTTTGTTGTTGTGTTTTGTGTGTGTGTTGTGTTTGTGGTTGTGTGTTGTGGTTTGTTGTTGTTTGTGTGTGTGTTGTTGTTGTGTTGTGTTGTGTTTGTTGTGTTTGTGTGTTGTGTTTGTGTTGTGTTTTGTGTTGTGTTTTGTGTGTGTTGTTGTTTGTTGTTTGTGTTGTGTGTTGTTTGTGTTGTGTTGTGTGTTGTTGTGTGTTGTGTTGTGTTGTGTTGTGTTTTGTGTGTGTTGTTGTGTGTGTTGTTGTGTGTGTTGTTTGTGTGTTGTGTGTTTGTTGTTGTTTGTGTGTTGTTGTGTGTGTTTGTGTTGTGGTGTGTTGTGTTGTGTTGTTTGTGTTGTGTGTTTGTTTTCCGTCATGTGTCTCTCTCAAATGTCAGGTTTGTGTATCTTTTAAAAGTTTTCTGTGTCTTTTTTTTTGTCATTTTCAGTCTATTTTTAGGTGTTTTGCTGTCGAGACATTTTCGCTGTCATGTGTCTCTTAGTTTTAAGGATGTGAATCTTTTAAATCTTGTCTTTGTTTTTGGAGTCATAATGTGTCCCTTTTTTTGTTGTCATATGTCCATTAGCGTCATAATGTGTATCTCTTGCATGTTATGTGTGTTTTTGTAGTCATTTTGTGTCTCATGTGTCTCTAAGTCATCAGGATTGTTAGAGAATATTTCTTCTTTCTCCTAAGTGTCAAATAATAATTCTTCCTTACTCCTAAGATATTTAACATTTACTGTGTGTTTACATTTACGATCAGCCTGCTACCTTATCTTCCGTAAGGAATGTGATAATGCAGTCGTATGTTGATACTAGTTTCACAGCTTGACCTACAGGCAGGGGGGTTTTGAGAGTGTGAAAGGCTGGCTTCTAAGCTCCAGAGTTGGGGATATCACCTGTCGCTCCACAGATGTTTACGCCTCCCCCAATATGCTGATTAACTCTCTGTAACTAGTTAAAAGGTCTATCGAGAGATAGGCTGATCAGAATTGTCATGACAACCCCCCCCGTGCAGTCAGAACTTTGACTGTGTGACTTGTGATGTGAAATCTCCGCCGTTGACTTGTAATAAACTCTCAGTGTTTGACATCAAAGCTCCAGCTCTCCTCGTGTCTCTCTGAGTCCTGACTCTCCATCGCTGCAGAAGTTTCCCTTACAGGATGAGCGTTAGGAATACGTTGTTGTGTCTTTTAAGTTGTTGTGTGTGTCTTTGTGTGACTTGTCGTCTCTTTCTAGTATTTAGTGTATTTCTGTATTATTGAGTGTCCATTTGAGTTGTCACTTGTCTCTTAGCTGTCAGGATGTGTATCTTTTCAAAGTTGTAGTCATTTTGTGTCTCCTTCTGGTTATTTTGTGCCGTTGTGTTTTCTTTCATCCCTTTGTATCTGTCCTCTCAGCTGTCAGGATGTGTATCTTTTAAAGTGTGAGGTCATTCCTCTTCCTATTAAACCAGCTTCTAAAAACAGTTACAACATGTCCTTAATTATCTCTCTAAGTCAAATACAAGAGAAGCTGAAGGTGACCACACGGAAAAGAGAAGATGACATTCAGCTGACTCACTGCAGTGCACGTAGAGATATCGTAGTCGATTGATTGATTTCTAAGTAGTGACCTTTGAAGGGCATGATGTCGTCTTCTGTTTCAACACTTTTTTAATTTCCACGGGAGTAAAACCTTATGAGTGTGGTGTCTGTCCACAGAGCGTCAGATGGAGTGAAGCAGAGCGTTAAAGCAGACCCTGCAGCAACAGGTAAGACTTTGTGATGATTCGTTAATAATGTGTAACATGCAGGAAGTGGTGGGACACAGTTCGTTTAGGAGTTTTTTGTAATGATTTTTGAGACTTGTATGAAGACTTTAAATCACACAATGACAAAGTTTACTGAAGCTGATGTGTTTTGACTTTTTATCATAATTTATATTCATTTAAATTATTTTGTATTTTATTAGTTAAATATTTTTTTAAATATTTTAATAAATGTCATGTTTAATACTGGTTCTGATTAAAGGCAGACTGAACTTGTATCTATACATCTGTTAGTATTTTCTTTATATATATATAGTATATATTTGGGCTGTTATTATTCTATTATTTTCTCTACACATAAAAAAACTACTTTCAGATTAAAGGCATACTTAACTTAAATACATTTATTTTGATGATTTAATTATTTAAATATTATAAATTGTAAATGTGCTGGTTTTGTTGATTTAATTTGATTATTTGAATACTATTATTTCTTCTCGACAAAAAAACTGCCTATGGATTTAAAGGCATGTCAGCTTTGATCTAACTTCAAGTCCGTTAGTGTTTTAAATTTATTCTTTTTATTCTTTTTTTATTATATTTAACAAACTATTAAATGTCAGATTTAAGGCAGACGATAAGTTTCTTTGTTTTTATTTATTTATAGTGTATGTTAAAAAGTAGATTGTATTTGAACAAAGCAAATAAAGTATACGGACAATAAGTCAATTCAATAATAGTTAGTTTAAAAAATGTGACTCGACTTAGCATTGCCTATCTAGTTCACACCTCCCAAAATGCAACAACCCTTTACTTCTTACCTGGCTAGTATCAGTGATTACGTGGTTGTGTTCAGAAGTAAAACCAGCCCTACGTCCTTTGAGCAGGACCCTGGATCTCTGCAAGGTGAATTATGTGTCAATTCAAGTCATTCAGACGTGGAGCTAATTCTGGCCTTTAAACCAACACACTCTCACTCCCGAAGCGTCCAATATCGATGTTTGTTTAGTGTCCGTGGCGTCCAATTGTGACTCTCCTAGCTCCTTCAGCGTCATAAATGGGACGCAAATAGCTTTCAACTGATTGCAATGTATTCCCATCTGCGTCGGGATTTGACGCTCATGGAAGCACGGCATTCGTTTATGTCGGCTGCTCTTAAAGGTAATGTGAGCGTCTATTCCCAGGAGTAAAGGATGGCTAGAAGACACTACACTACCCAGAATCCCCAGCTATCATTGGACTACACCATGTGCTCTTGACAAACCGTGATCTTCCTCAAGCTCTGTGATTGGAGAGTGTGCTCCGAGGGTTAAGCCGATTCTCGAACAGCACTTGAAATGGGATGGAACCACGGCAGACTGTCCAAACTGGATTTGAACGGGTCCACCGCGCACCCCGTCCCCAGAACTACACATGCTGGCTATTCTGTTTCGCAACATGTTCTCTATGGCACGTCTCTACTGGGAGTTGTAGTTTTTAAAGACGTTTTCGTATTTCCCATTAATAAGAAGTTGCCAGTATTAAACTGTGTACATCCCTGGAGGTTTAGGGGACAGGAAACACTCACATTTAAAACATATAATTAATAAATGGGTGAAAATTGCTTGTGCCCATTATGGGCAGTATTAATATATATACCCACATGCCAGCTAAGGTCAGAAGAGCTTTATTTAACAGCTGGTCTTATGTCTGTGACCCCTGTGATAACATTACATTACATTAATTGATAAGCCTGAAACATGCACTTGTCAAGTTTCAGAGGCACATTTTGCAAATATGGCAGTAGCCATCAATCAGCTTAAGATAAGATATACTTTATTGATCCAGTTGGAACATTTGCGTTACATCAGCATGTGTAACAGTTAAATATGCAGTTGGGTTTATTTGAAAATCATTTAGTATAATCACATACATTCTGTGTTTTATATTCAACAATTCTGTGTTCTTTATTATTGATTGTTCAATACCTGACAAGGCTGGAGATGAAATATCTACATACATCTTATAGTATAATACATTATGTATAATATCAGTTAAAATAAGTGCTTCAACATAGTTAACATTGCTGGAGGTATGCACACATATTGATAGATGTCTTGTAATGCACTCTGAGGAACCTGCGACCCAAGTTTTTCATTCAGTGCAGAACTACACCACAGTTGTGTAGGCCTATATGATATGTCAATAAACCTTAGAAAATCTTGAAATCTTGAACGGGATGTGCAAAATAGTCATTATATACAGTCTTTAATTAACTATTAGTAGAGATAACGAGTAATGAATATACTTTATAGGGATCGTATTAATATCTAATAATAAAAATAATTAAATTCAATAACATGCTTTAACCACCAGGTGTCCCTTTATATCAGCTGTGCACCTTTATGGTGTAAATACAGCCTATCTACCAATTGGATCAAATATAAAAGTGAGCCGAATTAGTGTTGATACTGCAAGGAGACGTATTGTGTGAAAAGAAATGTAAGATGTTGTTTAATGGCTGATATATTTATGATCCACGTCACGTTTTCAGTTCCTCATCTTTGTCTTCTCATCAGGGCTCTATAAATACAGAACTACGGCAGATATGTAATATGTAATGCAGCCGAACCGTGTATTACAATGCCGTTATGTGATGACTTTCAAAGAGAAAAGCAAGCACACTCGGAATAAGGTATTATATTATTTTGGTCTGTTTCCGGTATTTGTTAATGACGATGTGCTCTGAGATGTGAGACTGGAATTGCACAGGGGGAAAATAACGTATCTTTAGATGCGGATTTTGTTAAACTAATATGTTTAGGCTGTCGGACCAACACTATACATTGACGGGAAGGGGGTAGCAATAAAGATAACACCATTAAACAGTTACACAACATAACAGAAATAATATCGATAGCAGCGTCCCTAGCAACCACCTTGGTAACAATGAAAACGTCGCGATTTCCTGAAGTAATCTTCGTAATAACTAGCAAACTAAAGATCATGTACATCCACTGCACACATAATCTGAAATAACAACTCATATTTCTCGCATCAAATGACATCAAAACGCATTTTAATGGCCAAACTAACTTTAAAATAGGCATTTTACACCCAGAATAAAACGAAGTTCGGCCATGTTTTCTTTTTCTGCAGGGAGAAATTTGAAGATCACGTGACATAGGCCAGGCATCAGAATGAATAGTGAAAAAAACGGGGTTTGTCAAACAGAGCACATGGTGTAGTCCAAACGATAGCTGGGGATTCTGGGTAGTGTAGTGTCTTCTGCCATCTTTACTCAGAAAACATATTTGTTTCTCCGAATCGAAGGGAAAAATACAAAGCATTGCACACAATTTAAACCAATCAATGTTGTGTAATTTAACAAGGATAATCTGGTGTTTTTTAGTCGATGAGTAGTGCAGATATCACTGTAAATCAATCGACAGTAAGAGGAGTACTTACTTCCGGGTGTAAAATTCTCCGTTATCCAATGGGAATGGATGCTCACATTGCCTTTAAGGCAGCCGACACAAACGGATGCCGTGCTTCCATGAGTGTCAAATCCCGACGCAGATGGGAATACAATGCAATCAGTTGAAAGCTATTTGCGTCCCTTTATGACGCTGAAGGAGCCTAGGAGCGTCACAATTGGAGCCACGGCACTGACCAAACGTCGCTATTGACGCTTAGGAGTGAGAGTGTGTTGTTTAAACAGATGGTTCCACATCTCATTAGCACGGTATGTGTCACACCTCAAGCAGGTGTTGCTGTGTGAGTAGAACTAGATCACACCACCTGCGCAGGATGTCAAACATTTCTATGTCTGTTTTTTGTGTGTTCTCGATCACATGTCAGTGCTTCTCGATGTGGGTCAGGTGTCATTGGTGTGTGCAGAAAAATAATACCTTGACACCCACCGCACAAATAAAGAAGCAAGCGTTCTCTGTGTATGCAGGATGAGAAGAAAGAGGAAGCAGTGAAAGGAGCCTTCGTCAAAACACTCAAACGCTGGACATCATAAATGGAGAGGAGTCAGAAACCCCGTCTGCTGGTCCTGCTTCTCGCTCTGATTCAGGTCTGCCATGGAGAGGGAAGTTGTTCGAGTGACCCGGACAACAGTAAGTTCTTTTGGTTTTGTAGACTAACATACAATCTAATTGTGTGAAAAGTCCATACTAAATATACAAGCTTAAGCCAAAGTTCTGTTATTTAATATAGAGTATAGCATTTAACAGAATCAATCTATTGCCAGCTGAAGGCCAGATAACCTGCACTAGTAGATGGTACCAGAATCTGACCCCGTTGCACAGGAAAACGAGCACAGGGAAAATACAAATGGGGGAGGACTCAGCTAGCCAACATTTCAATAGCCTTTAATGTCAATACATTACAGGCTATTGAAATGTATGGCCAGACTGGCGAAACTTGCATACGTGCTAATTACAAACCTACAATCCATATCATAATTGCCTGACAACCCTTCTGTCTGAGAACATTTAGTTGCTAGGCGTGAATTCAAACTGTTAGAAGTGAAATTTCAATTACAGTGAAATTATATATCATTAGATAAGACTTATGATAAATGTCTACAATATATGTCCAGGAGCCCACAATTGGTCATATCAAACTTAAAAATATAATAATAATAATAATAATAATAATAATAATAATAATAAAGCTTATTTATATAGCACTTTTCACACAGCACGTGCAGCTCAAGTGCTTATCAAAATGTTTTAACATCACAAGTTAAAAATAACAACAAGAAATTCCACTCAGCTCAGATGTCAAGACCTTTACAGACATGCATCAAAATATAACATTTTAACAGGTTAAGGAAAATAATATAATAAAAATAAAATACAATAAAATAAATAATGGTTTATCTCGGAAAGATGAGACACAACACAAGTGAATCGATGCAACAATATAAAACCCAATAAAATAAAGTGAACATATAGGTACCAAAATGTATGATTGAATTAATACATTGAATAAATTTAATTTAAAAAGTCCTCTCTTCTGTACGCAGCTCTGACAATTGTTCTTCTATTGATAGCCATGTTTTGTACTGGCAGATTCTTGCTTTTTGGGCTTGTTTCTTCTTGGTTTATTGTCCCTTTGATAAAAGTAATGCAATATACAAAATGGTGCTAACTTGAGAATGTTCAGAATTTGTCCAATCACATAATTTAAAGTGATTAGAGAACAATATGGGAAAGTTATGAAGAAAACAAGTGTTTTGAATGAGATAGACCTGAACCACAGCAGGGATGCCAGGAGCAGGAGAGGATGTGAGAGGACCTCTCTTTCTAAAGTGTAGAAGAGACACAACTCGAACGCGTATGCGCTCTATATTTGCTCTTTGCAGCCTGTCTTCACAAGGGCTGATTCTGTGGCAATGAGCTGCAGCTGACCACGCCCCCCTACAAAGGAATGGTCGTGGCACGAGCGTCATGTTACCATGCGGTTACCTGCGGT
Organism: Champsocephalus esox; assembly: GCA_036324585.1. Lineage (NCBI taxonomy): Eukaryota > Metazoa > Chordata > Actinopteri > Perciformes > Channichthyidae > Champsocephalus > Champsocephalus esox. Next base: position 32,019 of record JAULUE010000021.1, read on the forward strand.
TACCATGCGGTTACCATGCTGTTACCATGCTGTTACCATGCGGTTACCATGCGTTACCATGCGTTACCATGCCGTTACATGCCTTACCATGCTGTTACCATCAGTTACCATGTGTTACCATGCTGTTACCATGCTGTACCATGCGTTACCATGCTCTTACCATGCTGTTACCATGCCTGTTACCATGCTGTTACCTGCTGTTACCATGCTCTTACCATGCTGTTTACCATGCTCTTACCATGCTCTTACCATGCGTTACCATGCCGTTACCATGCAGTTACCAGCTTTACCATGCTCTTACATGCTGTTACCATGCCTCTTACCATGCTGTTACCATGCTCTTACCATGCTCTTACCATTGTTACCTTGCTGTTACCATGCTCTTACCATGCTGTTACCATGCGTTACATGCGTTACCATGCTGTTACCATGCTCTTACCATGCCGTTACCATGCTCTTACATGCTGTACCATGCCGTTACCATGCAGTTACCTGCTTACCATGCTCTTACATGCTCTTACCATGCTGTTACCATGCTGTTACCATGCTCTTACCATGCTGTTACCAATCCGTACCATAGCTGTTACCATGCTGTTACCATGCTCTTACCATGCCGTTACCATGCTCTACCATGCTGTTACCATGCCGTTACCATGCAGTTACCATGCTGTTTACCATGCTCTTACCAAGCTATTTTTTGCAGAAGGGCTGTGGGGGTTTTGTAGGTCGGTTTGCAGTGGGCTGTATAACCACACACCACACGTCATACCTGTCACACACACACCTGTTTTGACAGAATATAAATGTCTGTGTGGTTTTACCTGCAATGAAACCATCGTTCAGTTTGTATAAATCTAATGTTTGCCATGAAAGAGAAGAAACACTCACCTGACATTTGAGATGTTATTCTGTTGTGTGTGTGTGTGTTGTGTGTGTGTGTGTGTGTGTGTGTGTGTGGTGTGTGTGCTGTGTGTGTGTGTGTGTGTGTGTGTATGTGGCCTAGCATTACTATACTTGTGGGGACCTACATCTGTTACACAGTCACGTGTGGGGACTCGTCCCTTATGGGGACAACATGAGGTCCCCTTGAGGGGAATCATTAATGTTAGGGTGAAGACTTGGTTATGGTTAAAAAACATGAAAAACCTCCGTAAACATAAACCTTATAAAAAACCTTTTTAAAAGCATCATAAAGCTCCGTGAGGACAAGACCGTTTCAGTGAATGTTAAAAGTGCAGAGCGGAGCAGAGCGTGTTTAATAATTAAAACATTCTCCCCAGTTATATGAATTTAAAAAGTAAAGGGAGTCTTAAAATTAACTAATAATAATAAAATAAAGGAAGGCACACCGGGTTAGTTAACATACGTATATAATGAACGATATCACTGAAAACAGAACCATTAAATCGAAAAGGGTGGCAGGGAGGTGAAGAGTTCCCCCTGCGGGCGGTTTCCGGCCTCCAGGTAATAAAATAATTTTAAAATAAATATAAATAAACAAATAAAAGCATCCTCCTCATGTGGCCTTGATCATTTTCAGATAAAAACATAAATACATTTAAAATGATAAAACATGTTAGAAGTAATAAAACATAAATATGAACACCATTAAGATAAATAAGATCGTGCTGAAAACATGCGATGAAAATGTAGCACACCAATACAAAAAGTCCAGATGAGGAGGATCTATAAATAATTAATAAATAATAAATATAAGTGCTAAAATACGTGGAGGGCGGATTAAACAGGCTGACACACCGCAGAGAGGGAACCCAAATCACCCGTCTGCAGGGGAGAGACCCGAGATCACACAGGTTTAAAGATGTCTGAGTGGTGGAGGCGGACCCATCAATTATATTTTTCATTTTAGTCCGCCCGGGTCAATGGTGCCCCGCGATGGATCCACCTCCGCTCCGCCGCTCGCCTCTGGCCCGTGCTCCAGCCGCTGCTGCTCTCCAGGCCCAGACTGTACACTCTGGAGGCCATGGAGTTTAAACATGGTTGTATAAAACGCTCGTGCGTCCCCGTCTCTAATTCGATATTGATGTTGTTTAATTCTGAGGCTGATCTCGTTGCGCGTCTCCCCCACATAGAGTCTCTGGCAGGCCTTGCACCTAATTGCATAATAGCGTTTTTTGTGTTAGGTGTCAAGGCCTGCCGTACGTTGCTCCCCTCTCGAGAGAAGGATTGAAAACGTGGGGGGCGAACGAAACCAACCTCAGAGACACGAGCGCCCTCCCTAGTTTTGATGCCTTTATTTAATTTGTATGGACCAGGAGGTCCTGGAGATTTTTATTACGGCGGTAGGCGGAGATCAGCCGGCACGGCCGCAGCGCGTCACAGCCGCCCCTGGCCCCCTCAAAATTGGCCTTTAGTTTGCCAAGGCTGGAAGTCCTGATAGGTTGTGATGAGGGGGACCAGGGCAGGGCGGACGGCCGGGCGGAGATGTCTTTGTATTTCTCTATGAAGGTGCGGCCGACCTCCGCCATTAATGCTTCTAAGGAAGCGCCCTCGAATAGCCCCTGGGTCTCAGCGCACTAAAGAGGATTCTGGTAGCCTCCTCCACATCCTCCGCGAGGGTGCATATCCTGTGGAAGCGGATCAGCTGGGACTTGATCAGGCCTCTGTACGTGTGCCCAGGGTGATAGCTGGTTTTATGGAGGAGTGCGTGGCGATCTGTGTCCTTAAAAAAGACCTTGGTGGCAAGTGTCTTGCTGTGGTCGCTGGAGCTGCGGAAAAACACCCCAGTGTCGAGGAACTCCACAGTGTGTGCATGTAACTGGTGTTTGAGTTTTATTTTAGGGTGATGTGTGTTGAGGATGTCTGAGAAGGTGAGGAAATCCTGTTCTGTGTGGTGCCAGAGGCCAAAGATGTCATCCAGGTACCGGAAGTACAGAAGGGGTTTGAGGGGAGTTTAGTGAAGACCGTTTCCTCCAATGGGCCAGGTAAATTATCCGCGTAGGCTGGCGCGTATTTCCGGCCCATCGCACAACCACAACAGCTGGAGTAGTGGTGATTGTTAAACATAAAATCATTGCGGGTGAGTGTGAGGTGGAGCAACTGAATGATTTGGCTGTCGGGTCTGGATGGGTCTGGGTTTTTATTGAAGGAGTGCTGAATTGCGGTGAGGCCAAGTGGGGTTTCAATGTTGGTGTAAGGGATACTATGTCTATGGAGAAAATGAGGGTGTGGCTGGGGACTGTGAGGTTTTTATTTTGTTGTCTCTGAGATAACTGGGGTGGAGTTTTGAAAGGGGATTGATAAAATGATCTATGTATTCCGTTATATTGTATGATTCTGAACCGCAGTCGCTGATGATGGGGCGGCCGACCGGAACCACAGAGGGGACCGTCCACGCCTCCACAGGCTTGTGGATCTTGGGGAGCAGGTAGAAGAGGCGGGGCCTGGGCTCCTCCGGACCATCCAGATATTGTTTTTTGTTTTTTGTTTATGATTTTGTTAGTGTAAAGTGTTGCTGTAATGTCCCTAACTAGTGTTTGTGTTTCCAATTGAAGTGGGTGCGTCAGTGATCTGTAGTTTGTGTTGTCATTTAACTGCCTATGTGCTTCCACTATATAATTGTCCCTATCTTGTATGACTATTTGGCCCCCCTTATCTGCAGGTTTGATGACTATGTGTTTGGCTGTTACCTAATGTTTTAATAATTTGTAATTGTTCCTGGCTAATGTTGTGTGTGCTGTGTGTGGGAGGGGGCGCCAATGTGTGAGTGCTAGTAGATTTTTATTAATTAGTTGTGTTATTTCAGGTGTTGATGTTGCGGTGTGTGGTTCCCAGGTGGACGGTCCGGTGAACAGAACATGGCCTCCCCAGGAAGTGGTCCATGATCTTAATCCGCCTGTGGAAGGTGTGGAGGTCCGCCCTGATCTCCGGTCGGGTGGGGAGTTTGGGTGTTGGAATGAATGATAAGCCTTTTTCCAGTTAGCTCCAGCTGTGCGGTCGTGGGGGAGAAAACGGCAGAGAGGTTGGTTATATTTGAGCGGTGGGGAGTGTTGTGATGCAGTTATGATCCCCGTTCAGTAGTTTAAATGCTGCTTCCATGTACCTGAGTAACATCTCGGCCGTCTGCAGGGTCCAGTGGATGTTGTCACGTGAAGTGACATGGAAGAGTAGTGGGTTTATTTCCGGTATGAAGTTGTATTTGGAGGCTATGGTGGTGTTGAGTGTGGTGAGTGCAGTCTGCTGTGACGGTCAGACTGTTGGAAAGGTTTATGATGGGGATGTAGATGGTGGCGTTTGAAAGCAGAGGGTGCTCTGTTTTCCACATGGCGTGCAGCTGTTTAATCGAAGATGAGAGTGCAGTGTCTGAGAGTCCATTATTGAGTCCTACTGATATTATGACTTGTGAGGTGTTGTGACATGGGGGAAGTTTACTGAGAATCGAAGTTATGTGATGGAATTTAGCACCCGGCCCATCGCACAACCACACAGCTGGAGGTGGTGGTTATTGTTCAACATAAAGTCATTGCGGTGTGAGTGTGAGGTTAGGGTTAGGGTTAGGGTTCGGCATGTGTTGGTTATGGTTAAGGTTAGGATAAGTCTCCAGGAAATGCATGTAAGTCAATGTAATGTCCCCTGAAGTGATGTATACATGGTATCGTGTATGTGTGGGTGTGTGTTTTTGTATTTTGT
>JAULUE010000479.1:0-10134 GCA_036324585.1 Champsocephalus esox
TCCAAAAGTTGTCCAATCATTTACCCTCTGTCCCAAACTGAACTTGCAAAAAAAATAAAACGATTATACTTAGCATTTCTACAATTGTCACTTTCTGAACTTGCAAACACTAGTTTCAATTAGGAGATGAACAATGGCACTTGTGAATTGTGAAAGATTCATTTTTTGTGACCATGTGGCCTAATGGACAAGGCGTCTGACTTCGGATCAGAAGATTGAGGGTTCGAGTCCTTCGTGGTTGAAATATCTGGCCTCAGTCATTGAACTAATCTTTCCTGCCAATTTGACGTCATTCAAAACACCCTCTGGGCTAATAGTAGACCATTTCCTTTTGTGAAAGAAAAGCAATATTCCAACAACTAGCTCTTGTGAAATCTGCAGTCTACTTATCAAGCTATCTCTTCTCCACCAACTCCAAACTGGGATTTGATCAGATCTGATTGACTATCAACAATTGCTCCGATATTTGACCGTTTTTAACAGTAACTTTTTTTTTACTTTGCTCGCTTCCAAAGTTCTACTAAGGTAGGCCAGTTAGCTCAGATGGTTAGAGCGTGGTCCTGATAACGCCAAGGTCATGGGTTCAATCCCCATACTCGCCAGTGAATCTAAATTATTAAGTCAATGCAGCTTTAGTGCTTATTTCAAAAAGTGAGAATTTATTCCGATTACCTTCACATGTGAAGTCTCCAATCAATCTAACACTCCTGGTCCATGACAAAACTCTGAAATGGTCTAACCTGAATCATTATCCAAAAGTTGTCCAATCATTTACCCTCTGTCCCAAACTGAACTTGCAAAAAAATAAACAATTATACTAAGCATTTCTACAATTGTCACTTTCTGAACTTGCAAACACTAGTTTCAATTAGGAGATGAACAATGGCACTTGTGAATTGTGAAAGATACATTTTTTGTGACCATGTGGCCTAATGGACAAGGCGTCTGACTTCGGATCAGAGATTGAGGGTTTGAGTCCCTTCGTGGTTGAAATATCTAGCCTCAGTCATTGAACTAATCTTTCCTGCCAATTTGACGTCATTCAAAACACCCTCTGGGCAAGTAGACAATTTCCTTTTGTGAAAGAAAAGCAATATTCCAACAACTAGCTCTTGTGAAATCTGCCGTCTACTTATCAAGCTATCTCTTCTCCACCAACTCCAAACTGGGATTTGATCAGATCTGATCGACTATCAACAATTGCTCCGATATTTGACCTTTTTTAACAGTACATTTTTTTTTACTTTGCTCGCTTCCAAAGTTCTATTAAGGTAGGCCGGTTAGCTCAGATGGTCAATTACAGCTCCGTGAGATGGCAGTAAGACGATATGGGTCCGTTCTTATTGTGCATCCATGGGTAAAGATAAACGCAACTCACATTGGTTTTTCAAACAGCATCTCTGTAAACTACGTGTATTGTATTCACTGAATTTCACTCTCCTTTAATTCCTTTAACGGCTCATTGTAGCTCCAATAGCTCCAGCCCCCACCCTTCCTGTGAGCACAGTGTGCTCTGATTAGTCGGGACACGTAACATGAACGTGCCGAGCGGCGCGGTCCAGTGGGTTAGATGCGCGTTCATAATGCAGAGGGAAATAACTCTCAGAATAACGTTATTAGCACATTATTACAACTTGAGGAACGAATCTTTTTAATAAGGGCTATACTGGGTAGTTTATTTAGTTTAAAAAAAATTATCCAACGATTTACAGACCACTCTTTGCCCATGTAAGTCAAAGGGAAAAAGTGTTTCCGGGCCTGGCAACCAAACGGAAGTGTAGTACCGCCGGGGGCTTGATATTCTCATCAGACTCCGGCGCACTTCCTGGGGGCTTGATCTGCAGTGTTCATGTGCGAGATGGTCAGCCATATTGGATAACTACATACGGCAACTCTAATAGGACAGTTGACACAGTGGCGTTTGGCAAAGCACAAAAAGAAAACTCGAGAGAGATGAGTTATTGTTATTACAACGTGACTTCACATTTAATGATCATGTACTGTGGACAATACCCACAGGAGCAAATTCAGGTGAAGTGTCTTGCCCAAGGACACAACGGCTTTTCAGACGCACGGTGGCGGATTTCGCCCCCTTGATCTGATGATCAATGCACAGCCTACTGCGCCACACCGCACATCTTCACAGAAGTCATCAAGGCGCTTTACAAGTACACATTCACTACCCGATCTGCCGCCCTGCCCTATCTGCAGTGTGCATGTGCGAGATGGTCCAATATTTGACAACTATACGGCAACTCTAATAGGACACTTGACAAAGTGGCGTTTGGCAAACCTGAAAGAGAACATTCAAAAAACCTGACAATATTAATCTGAACGAGAGAGATGAGTTATTGTCAACGTGACTTCACTATTATTTAACAACTCTTTTTATTGGGTTCTTTTATTTGGGGTTATGCCATACATACATGATGTTTGCATACATTCACAGTAAATATTGATTCAGTATGATAGCTGTCTAACAGAAGTTCAATTCATTTCTCACTCATTCTGACAATGTACTTAACCCCAAATGACGTTTAGTAGTATAAATTAGTCACTTGAAGTTGTTAGCAACCACCGTTTTCATGTCACATATAAGCTTCGGATATTCCCAAGTGGGGTATTTACTGACATATTAGATTTGGTACATCAAGATGTTAACCACAGACCTTATTTCAAGCTTCTAGCCACAGCTTCCCAAAAAAAGGATTTCCCAGGATTTATGACTCATTACTAATGCGGCTTTCACACCAGCGCTTTTCAGTTTCTAGCTCCGAGCGGGAGCTTTTCTGGTTCAGCTCCGGTTTCCCTTTTCAACTCCCGCTCTGTTCACACCGCCCACTGGCGCCCCAGAGCTGCCCCTGCTGCGTCATGACGTCACCGTTTACATCGCTGATTTGCTCCCCAACGGCAGCCATTACGGCGCTCACAACAACAACAACAACAACTGCGTCGGGTCGATGATCGTGTTGCTTTTAATCACACGAAGCCAGAATAAATTGAAGAACGACTACTCCAACCTTATACTTTGCTCCAGAATGCCGTGGTTCATTGTTTATTAATGTGTTTCTGCAGCATTTACCGACGGCTGCAGTATTGCAACCCAGTCTCACGGCATTTCGTGTTCACCAACACGATTTTTAATCTATTGATTCGTGTTCACCATCACGATTTGCCCCATTTTTTCGTGTTGCACAGGACGATTTTAAAAGCAATGTATTTCTACTGGTAACGTGTTTCGTGCCTGCAGGCTGCAGCACGTCTTTTTCTCCGGTCGGGTCGTGGAAGACCGGAAGCTGTGTGGTTCATAAAAACATGTTCTTACTCAATATCAAGCCACAGTTATTGCTTTTATTTTTAAATTGTATAATTTCGGACTTTTGTTGTCGTCTGTGAGGAAAATAAATGGGGCTCAGAGCCTCAGGATACTGAAATCTGTATTTTTTAAATCTTTTTTTTCCTTCTAATTTGTTATTCTTTTCAAAATAACACACTGTTATTTACTCACCAATAACACTCAATTATCCTTGCTTTTATTTATTGGTTTAATTCCATAATCTCGGGCTTTTTTGGCGTCCGCCAGGAACTTAATTTCAAAATAAATATAACCGGAAACAGACGTAGGCATTTCGAGCAATTACCCAAGATCCTCAGCTATGGTTTTAAGCTCGTTGATTGGATGTGTTAGCCGCAATGCATGCTGGGATTTGGTGTTTATATTATATGAAATCCGGAAAACATTTTAAAAGAAAAAAATAATACTTAATTCCGAGTGCTCTTGCTTTTCTCTTTGAAAGTCATCACATAACGGCATTGTAATACACGGTTCGGCTGCATTACATATTAAAGATCTGCCGTAGAACTTTCTTTATTTATAGCGCCCTGATGAGAAGACCTTTGGAAAAACTGGAAGAAATGGCGCCGAAACTGAATACTTGACGTGGATCATAAATATATCAACAATTAAACAACATCTTCAATTTCTCTTCACACAATACGTCTCCTTGCAGTATCAACACTAATTCGGCTGACTTTTACAATTGATCTAATTCATAGATAGGTTATATTTACACCATAACGGTGCACAGCTGATAGAAAAGGACTGTAGTTTTTAAAGCTATTACTGATTTTCTTTGAATGTAAGAATGTAAATACTGAGTCTGAAATAGTAGCATATAGCAATATGCTGTAAAATGATGTGAAAGCATACATAAAACTATACATCTTCAGATGTTGTACATACACACTAATAATACAAAGTTATTATGGCTGTGTGCACCTCGTGTGTACCTCCTAGTGGTTAAAGCACGTTATTGAATTTTTGTTTTTTGTGTTATATTTGATTAAAAAAAATATTAAGAGTACATACTTTCATAGGTGGAAAGTATAAATATAGAAATATAGAATATAAAAAATCAAGAAGATACTATAAGTTATCTCTACAATAAAACAGTTTAGTGCAGGATGTACACAGATATTAATAGGAGGAGGTGCAAAACAGAAAAACGGATTAACCTTTATTTAAAAATTAAATATTAAATATTAAGCCTGACAAAGTAATTAACGTCTAATATATTGCTTTCCTGCAATGTTAACTATGTTGAAGCACTTATTTTAACTGATATTATACACATTAATTATACTCTTATGTATGTAGATAGAATAAAAAATGTGCAGAATATGACAGTTTAATGGTGGAGGTACACACATATTGATAGATGTCTTGTAATGCACTGTTGAGGAACCGGTGACCCAAGTTTTTCATTCATTGCATAACTACACCGTAGTTGTGTATGATATGTCAATAAACCTTTGAAAATCTAGAAAGGGATGTGCAAAATAGCCATAATATACAGTCTTTAATGAACTATTAGTAGAGAATAACGAGTAATGAATATACTTTATTACTTGTTTCCATTCATGTCAATTGCAGATACATGTTTAGTCTTCTCAAGCACCAACTATCAAATATCTCTCCTGATTGTTGGCACTTGACAATCACCTTACCTGAATTTTACTCAGGTGTAACTAAAGTCTGATTTAAGGGTTGTTTATATTTCACATCATTAATCAGAATCTGCAAAGTAACTCAAATAAATGCAGTGGAGTAAAAATACCAGGTTAACCTCTGAATTGTAGTGGAGTAGAATTACAAATTAGCAATGAGCTGTCATGTGGGTATACGGCATTAATATAATGCTGCGCATTATGGACACAAGTGATTTTCACCCATTTATTAATTATATGTTTTACATTTGATAACACCAATGTGTTTAATAATGGCAACTTCTAATTGTGGGAAAAACCAAAACGTTCAGTAGAGACGTCCCATAGAACATTTTGCGAAACACAATAGCCAGCATGTGTAGTTCTGAGGGGGCGTTCGATTCCAGTTTTGGATAGACTGGCGTGGTTTCGTTCCATTTCACAGAGCTGTTTGACGCTCTACGTAACCTTACGGGAACTGTAGTCCTAAACGATAGCTGGCGATTATGGGTAGTGTAGTGTCTTCGGCCATCCTAAACGAAATGTTGACAATCGCAATGATGCTCGAAATGTCCCTTACAGACCTACGTCTGTTTCCGGTTATTTTTATTTTGAAATTCAGTTTCTGACGGACACCAAAAAAGCCTGAGATTATGGAATTAAACCAATAAATAAAACCAAGGATAATTGTGTGTTATTGGTGAGTAAATAACAGTGTGTTATTTTGAAAAGAATAACAAATTAGAAGGAAAAAAATATTTAAAAATACAGATTTCAGTATCCTGAGGCTCTGAGCACCATTTATTTTCCTCACAGACGGCAACAAAAGTCCGAAATTATACGATTTAAAATAAAAGCAATAATTGTGGCTTGATATTGAGTAAGAACATGTTTTTATGAACCACACAGCTTCCGGTCTTCCACGACCCGACCGGAGAAAAAGACGTGCTGCAGCTTGCAGGCACGAAACACGTTACCAGTAGAAATACATTGCTTTTAAAATCGTCCTGTGCAACACGAAAAAAAGGGGCAAATCGTGATGGTGAACATGAATCAATAGATTAAAAATCGTGTCGTGAACACGAAATGCCGTGAGACTGGGTTGAGTATTGGCTGCTCTTCCACGGGAGTTTATTCTCCCGTTAACTCCCGGTTAGCTCGCACTGCAGCGGCCGCTCTAAAGTATCACTGTCCGACTCACACAAGCAGCTGATGCATATCCCCAGTTCCCCTTAGCCTAAGTGAATGTGTGTCAGTCTGAATTGACACTGTTTGGTATCATAACGCTGTTATGAAAGTTTCTCTGGTATAAAACGGGTGATGTTAGCATAGCAACCGAAGCTAAACTGACTACTTGCATCCGATAGCTGCAATAATAGAAAACAACACGTCTGCCTCTCTCCACAATGATCGATAACAGTGAACGGATGGTCAACGTAAGGTCCAAATAAACAGAATCACACGAAGCCTGGTTAGTGTTGCCTGACTTTATAAAGTGTGTTTATAGGCACTACTGCTTGTAGGCAGGCATGACAGTTGACCCATGTTCAGGGGAGGTGGGTTTAGTTTCCTGCACGCCTCGACGTAAGCGACGTCGCCTCTTAGCTCCAAAGCTCTTGCCTCTGGACCGACAATTTTTTGGAGCTGGAAATGAAGCGGATTCCGGAGCTAAGAGCTGGCGCCGCTGCGGTGTGAACAGGAAAACCCGGCGCTTTTCAGGCTCTAGCTCCGAGCCGGAGCTGAAAAGGCGCTGGTGTGAAAGGGGCATAAAACACTCTATTGCGCAGAGGAATACGAAAATTAAGGCTTTAGTTCAACCATAGTAGCTAGTCAAATGAATTAATTGTTGGTTTGGTTCATGGTAAACATATACTGTAAGAATCCTTAAAGACCACCAAGAAAATTAGAAAACAGCAGCAGTAATAGCAGTTAATAATAGTCCCTATGTTCATTTCTGAGGAAACATGGAGCCAGCAGTGATGGAGGTCAGCCCGGTCTTCTCTTCTATCCATTGGTTGTAGTTGGTCACTGTGGTGTAAACGCCGGGTCGATTCTCCTGTGCGCAGCCGTCGCCCCAGCTGATGACTCCAAACAGGAAGAGCGTGCTGCCAACCTCGCACACCAGAGGCCCCCCCGAGTCTCCCTGTGGGCGAGAGAGCAGCAGCATTAGAGGAAATCAACACATGGTTCTGTGGAAGCCTGATCGAGTTAGGACTTGTGGTAAATACCTCGCAGGCATCCTGGCTCCAGTCGGGACGTCCCGCACAAAACATGTTATCACTGAGCATGTTCCCATAATAGTTGCGACACACATCGTCGGCGATGAGCTTCACCTGAGCCTCTCTGAGAAACTGAGACTTATACCACAAGCCTGAAGAAGTAAACAAACTGTTAAACCCTGAACAAGTTAATGCTTGTATAATACATATAATTAGCTATAGAATAATTCATTACATTCACTTCAGTGCTACTTCTTTAACGCCACTACATTTATCTAATTTCTGTAATTACAATAAAGCTCCAGATTTTATCATGATATGATTATGTGTGTACACAATAAGTACTGTGCTTAAGAAAGAATGTTAGGTACTTTGAGTGTTGCCATTTCCTAGTACTTGATACTTTTACTCCTCTACCTCTCAGAGGCTAATGTTGTACTTTTGACTGCACTACAATTATTTAATAACTTACGTTACTTTGAAGATTCAGATTCATAATCAAAAATGTAGTCATCAAATTATGTATAATGTACAATGTTATGATCTTTCTTCAGTGAATGGAACTGAAGAAGAACTGAAAGCTAGAAGCTCAGGAGGGCTAGTTACTGGATTTTTGATGCTACTGTATGTTTTTTTTCTCACATAAGAAATAAATCGAGTATACAGTAATATGGCTGTTTTTACTAATTGTACATTTAAGTTGACATGCTTACATGCTGTTTTTGTGATCATTTTATACTTCTTTATCTTTTTCAATTAGAACTACATGACCTATTTTATATGGGTTGAAGTATGTCCCCATACTTTTGGCAATATTCTTATAGACTTGCAATAGTTAAGTTGAGTTAAGTTGAGTTAAGTTAAGTTAATTTGAGTTAAGTTTATTTGAGTTGGGTTAAGTTCAGTTAATTTGAGTTAAGTTAAGTTAATTTGAGTTGAGTTATTTTAGCGTATAGTTTGCTGATAATATTATGGCAACAATTTGAGCAAGACCCTTTGGTTTTGGAAAGCTAACACAGTATATCCACTTTAGACACAATAACAGTATTCAGAAGACTTTCTCACCAAATTTCTCTTTCCCATATCCAGCGATCTCACAGGAGACTCCAGGCTGGAGGTTCTGCTGAGGCGGCGGCAGACACACGCTCTTCACTGAGCTGCTCTCCTCTGCACACTGCCCACTCCTGGCCCTCAGCTTCAGCAGAGCTGCAGGACATTCATCAAAGAGTCACTGCCTGTTTAACATTACAGAATCAACAGGGAAGCCTCTATAGACAAGCTCATACCGATGTCGTTGTTAAAACTCTCTCCATTTTGGACAAACCCGTCATGGAGGATGATTTCCTCCACCCTGAATGTTTGCTCCACTGTCGGGTCGCTCTCATTCATCATATTTTTCCCCAGGATGACAGAGAAGCGCCTCGCTTTGGTTAGGGAGCTGAAAAGTCACAGGAAAGTCAAGTCAACCTGCTGTCAGAAGTTCCCACAGCCGTCTAACAATCTGAAGGTTGCGGATTCGATCCCGGCCCATGCAGTCCAGATTATCCTGTATATCTTAACCCTTAATGGCTCCTGATGGTGTGGAGTGTGTGCAAATGTCGTTAAGTGGGTGGCACCTCTATATTAATGTGTGTGAACGGGCAAATGAGGAGTTGTAAAGGCCAGAAAAACACTTTATAAATGCAGTACATTTACCACTTTAAAAGTACTAGCACCACTCTGTGAAAATACTCCAATAAAAGTAAACACATTCAAAGCCTTACTAACCAGAAGTAAAAGTAAGTTATATCCGTATAATTAGTCATTGTGCTGTAAAAGTTTCCTGTCAGAGTTTTGTGATTTTAAATAATGTTTTCGGATTAATATTACTGCTGCATTAATTATAATTTATTTCATTTTAAAATGTTGTGCAAAATGCCTTGTTAACATGCTGCTGTGATGAAGACATTTCCCAAATTTGGATCAATAAAGTACATTCAAATCTAAATCCAAATTGAGTTTTTCTATAATAAGAAGTACACATATTTTCTTAACACTTAAACGAACACAATTAAATATACCGAGATACATGGCTTGACTGGAAAGGAAGGCAATGTAGAAGTACCTTAAGTTGTCAGACAAATATCAGGACTAAAAAGTACAACATTACTCTCAAATGTAGAAAATGTAGTGAAATATAATGTAGAATAACATGGAATAAAGAACAAGTACCTTGGAATTGTTCTTACATTGAAACAACTGAAACAATAACTGTATTAGGTTAGTTGAAAGCAATAATATCAAGTTTAAATAAGAAATATAAGGTTCAACTTAAAGGGGACCTATCATGCAAAATTCACTTTTGTACGTCTTTTATACATGAATATGTGTCCCCGGTGTTCCAGGGAACTCACTAATGCCCCTTTCACACCAGCGCCTTTTCAGCTCCGGCTCGGAGCTAGAGCCTGAAAAGCGCCGGGTTTTCCTGTTCACACCGCAGCGGCGCCGGCTCTTAGCTCCGGAATCCGCTTCATTTCCAGCTCCAAAAAATTGTCGGTCCAGAGGCAAGAGCTTTGGAGCTAAGAAGCGACGTCGCTTACGTCTCTCCTACGTCGAGGCGTGCAGGAAACTAAACCCACCTCCCCTGAACATGGGTCGACTGTTATGCCTGCCTACAAGCAGTGTGCTTATAAACACACTTTATAAAGTCAGGCAACACTAACTGTCATAGTCTGCTCCATCATTCACCAGTAGTTTTCCATTCACCTGTCTCACCTGTTTTCCACACCCACTCGTTAACTCACTCTCTTTCTCTTCTGCACCCATTAGCTTCTGCCAGTATTTAAACCCGCACCTGACACACACTCTTTGCCAGATTGTACTTTGCCTCATGCTTGTCTCTCCCGCGTTCAACACTAGATTGCCTACCCGGTTCCGACCCTGCCTGTCT